>JAFMOC010000007.1:2017500-2020000 GCA_019802505.1 Corydoras sp. C115
TTTTTAATAGGGAGAACTGAACTTCAAATAAATGGTTCCTGAAAGAGACAATGTTGTCCAATGTGAAAATGTGAAAATTCCTATATACTGTAATAATAATAGTTTCTTCATTTTTAAAGGGGTTAAAAACCTGCACAGGAGTGATATGACAATACAGTTGTTGCTGTTTTTAGTATGTATGTATGTATCTATATATATATATATATATATATATATATATATATATATATATATATATATATATATATATCAGTGTTGATGTATCTTATAAATATTTAAAATAAACCTAATATTAAGTTTAATAATATTAATGATTATGGTATAGTTGGCTGAAGTATTAATGCAATTAATGCAATTATTCTAAGTGGTACAGAACTGGAGATCACTGAAGATCCCACCACAGATTTTTAGTTTAGAAGGCAGATTCCAGAACAAAAGAAGTAGACCTCTCTGTCGAAACGAGACTGTTACAAAAACACATAATGAATAAACATTTTATCATAATGTCATCTCAGAGTCAAAGTTCTCACATATTCCTTCGCTGTTGCTCGGGTCCTCACAAAGACATAAAAAACAGAACGCGCACACACGGGCGCTCGCGCGACCCGTGCACTTTACCATTAGATTAGCGCATAAACCTCGGTTTTAACGCTGCAGATATAGAAAGAAAGACAACTGCATCGCGTTATGTATAAATACCGAGTTGTGAGGTAAAAACACAGCGATATTTGACGCTAGTGTACAGAAAGTCCGTGTGAGAAACACCTGATTCTTATTCTGACGCATAAAAACGCATCCCTCCCTCCCTGCGTGCTCGAATAACTTTTAATAGATACACAACTTATACACTTTTAAAAACGACCGAACCCGTTATACCCGAGAAAGGAGATACCTGAGCGACCGAATTGACATATTTAAATCGTAAATAATGCAAACGCTTCAACCACAAATAACGGTCCCTGAGAGAAAAGCTGAGAGCTATGTATCGTACGTATCTTTTGCGGTCAAGCACTAATGAGCTATACTTTTTTTTTTTTTTTTTTTTTTACTTTCTCACCCCCGTGAAGGTTGCGGCTTGCTGTGCTCCTTGCCGCCGTCCAGCGTCTGAAACTCCCGGCGATCACACTGTGAGCGAACGGACTCTGCCATTTGTTTGGAGCAGCGCTCAGAGCAGCCACAGCCCCTCCTCTTCGGCAGCTTTCTCAAGCTCTGCGCTCGCTCACTCACTTAACACTCTACCTACCGGCCGATTTCGGAACAACCACTTATCCGCAGCTGCAGGGGTGATCAAATCTTTCTATTTTGCACCTACTGTATTTTACAGTATTATTCCTACTACTATTATCAATGTTTTATAACATGTAGTTAAAATGGGTCAAATGGGTTCCGTTTCGTCAATGACTTACTACAAAATAAGCACACCTCCTCCCCCTATAGACTCTGGGAATAGTCGCGCCCAATGTAGTACGGCAGAGAAGGGGGTTAGCTGCGTTCGAAATGGTACACTCCAACACTAAATAGTAGGCTTCGATGTCGTCGGTAACTATGGTAACCACTCAACGCGTTCGCGTTGCTTTGACATATGGTACGGTAGTGTTCAGTTTGGAACCTAACTGCAAGATTTGTTTCATGCAAGTTGATTACGCTGTAATAGCATGTGTAATATCACTGGGTACTATATAAAAAGGACAAGTCGTAAAGACACCTCGATTTTATATTAAAATTCTTATAATCAGCAAATTAATTATAATGTATTTATCTAAGGCGGCAAGGTGGCTTAGTGGTTAGCACGTTTCCATGTTCTCCCCGTGTCCACGTGGGTTTCCTCCGGGTTCTCCAGTTTCCTCCCACAGTCCAAAAACATGGATCAAGTCAATTGAATTCTCCAAATTGCCCTGACGGTATAGGTCACACAAACCCAGAACAAATAGGCTAAGGGACAGCTTTTACCAAGAGCCATCACTATGCTGAACAATAGAAAATAATAAACAAACAACCAAACAGTTACAGTTCACTAAGAGCAAAATAAATGTGTGCAATATATACCAAGTGCAATATGTTCTTGTGGCAATTGTGCAATACGGGTATTTCATATTGTTTGCATATATTATGCCTTATATTTTTATTATATTTTTATTTTATTTTATTTTATTTTGACTTAAATTTCTTCATACAGAGTACTATATTGTTTTTTATTTTGTTCATGTATCATATTTCTTACTAGCACCTTTGGAGTTGCACCCAAATTTCACTGTAATGAAAATTATAATGACAATAAAGGCGATTCTGATTCTGATATGGAGTGTGTCTGTGTGAGTGAGTGTGTGCCCCGCGATAGATTGGTGCCCTGTCCTGGGTGTATATGCCCACTGCCCGAGACGTTCTCCCCCCCCTGATGTCATAAGAAATGTAAAACAGAATAAAATTAGCATTATAAAAATGTTGATAATCGTTATAATGATGTTGGTGATGATAATTCAATGATGGTGGTGATACCAGT
>JAFMOC010000007.1:2025000-2050000 GCA_019802505.1 Corydoras sp. C115
TCTCCATCCATGACAAATTTGCATTTGTGCTATTTTCATTATCAGTCTAACAATCCATCAATGCACCAACAAAACAATTATCTGTTTACATCGATATAAGGTATAAACAACAATGCATTAGTTTAATTTTACATCAAGCTGAATAATATGACCTAAAATTAACATCAATGCATTTTACCTCAATTTACATTGTACCTTATGGTTATTAAAAGATATATTTTATTTATTAAATGAAAATGAAATGAAAATGAAATAAAGCTTGGCACACATCGGTCAAAATGAAAAAATCTTATGAAAAACATCACATTTTTAGCATTGATGTAATACATTAAATAAGTAGGACATTTAATAAGTGGAATATTCAATTCATTTTTTATTTTAAATATTGCCATGTCAAAAATGTTAAAATCACCATAACATAGGGAGTTAACATAGGGAATAACAGGGAGTTTTTTCTTGCCACTGTCTCTTCGGCTGGGCGGCACGGTGGCTTAGTGGTTAGCACGTTGGCCTCTTAGCACTAGGGATTCCCGGTTCGAATCCCCATCTGGGTGGAGTTTCCATGTTATTCTCGTGTCCGCGTGGGTTTCCTCCAGGTTCTCCGGTTTCCTCCCACAGTCCAAAAACATGGATCAAGTCAATTGAGTTCTCCAAATTGCCCCCTATAGAGTGTGTTTGTGTGAGTGAGTGTGTGCCCAGAAATTGATTGGCGCCCTGTCCTGGGTGTATCTGCCCAGCGCCCGAGACGTTCTCCCCTGGATGGGCATGGGGAACCCCACCGCGACCCTAATAGAGGATAAAGCGCAAGATAATGAATGAATGAATGAATGTCTCTTCGGCTCTCTCTTTGGGGGTATTAACTCTGTAAAGCTGCTTTGTGACAATGTACTGTTGTAAAAAGCTCTATATAAATAAATTACTTGAACTTGAACATAGCTGATTTAGAGCAATAAAGTTGCTTAAACATTATACTGCGAGTAGATCAGTCGGCTCTGTATCCTGCATGTTCATAGTGCTGCACATCATTATGATTAAAATAAATTTTTAATTAATATTTTTTTATAGTTACATTTTACATTTTAGGTGACTACTTAATTAGCAAAATGATATGAAATGCTGCAATACCTGCTGTTGTACTGATTTAAAGGGTGAAAAAATATATTTTTGGTGATACAACAGTACAGAGCTGTTGCTTTGAGCACTGTTGCACTACAGCAGGAAGACCCTGGTTTTCAATTCGCAGGATGGCAGCCAGGGTTTCTTCTGTGTGAAAAATGCATGTTCTATCTTGGGTTTCCTCTAGGAGCTCCTATCACAGTCCAAAAACTTGAACATTCTATGTATAGATTAATTTTGATATGATTTAAATATTTAGCATACTTTATTGTTATTTAACACACAATAAATATTTTTTATTTTGGTTATGCAGTTTTATTAATTATTAATCAAACATTGGGTTGAAATTAATTTTCGTAATTAAGAAGCAAAATGTGATATTAAGTTTGCTTTGACAAGCCTTAAAAATGAGGGACAATCACGTCACTAAGATCAGTGTTAATTTGTAATATTACTCTCAAACAAGGCGAAGTACCTTATATCGTCCAGCAGGGTACGCCCTTTGATCAACAACAGTTTATTGAGAAAGTTTGGATGCCCAGGTTTAACTAATTTTTCCCTCTAAAAGACGAAAAATTAATAACAAACAAATTGAAATATTTTATTTCCCTGCAAATATTTCTGAACATTTTTTTGCCCAATGTCCTTTACAGGTCACATTTTATTTTATCCCGTATGTTAAATTTGGACAACACAATGATTAGTGCTTTCATCTCTCAGCAATCCTTTCTGTGTTTAATATAAATGTGTAGGTAACATGATATATGTGTTTTGAGGCTTTGGTCTGGATGAAAATTGTTTTTGTTTTAAATTCTATTCTAAAAGTTATATAAGAGTGCTCCCTGCGCTGCACTTTCTGTATTTACCAGCTTTAACATGATTAAATGGACTTAACTTAAGTGTCTTAAGTGATTGTATGTTGAAAGCAGAAAAACATTAAAACAGGAACTCAGACTCTAATGATCTGAGAAACATTGTCACTAAACTGTTAAGATATTGTTGAGATTAACTTGTTCAAATACTACAATAAAATAATAATCAAAGTGACGATTTAAAAAAAAAATAGAAAGGAATTATGGAATAAACATGTAAACATAAGTTAAATGACAAATAGCAATGTTTGCTATATATAAATACCTTAGGGACAGTGATTGTACGCCTCTTGTCCTCAGGTAGGAGGTACTCTGTGCCTAGGACCAGATGACCCAGCCTATCCTGTACAGTTCTGCACAATGTTCTGTATTCATCCCCTAGTGACTCAGAAAACTGAGCAACCTGACGTGCAATGGCCTCCTCCAGAAGATGCTGACACATTTGCAGTGCTGTGTGTAAAGAGCTAAGTTTTTCACTGTAGGAGAGCTGAGGAGTTAATTCCGGAATGAATATAAGCTGCGCTCCAGACACTGGAAAAGATGGCATGGATTCCTGTTCAGTCTGAAACAGCAGGGATAAAATTGGAGGTCAAAGTGATCGTTTTGATAAAACTGCAATACATACAGAGAAAATTAATTTTCCTTTTTTAATATTTAATCAGAATATTGATGCTTATTAATGTTTGTCTAAAGGTAATTTACAATAGTTGTGATTACCAAGTAATAAGTAATATTGCTTTAAAATAAATTACTGATTCATTATTATTTTTTATGTCCGAATCAGGGTCTTAAAGGTTCTGTAGACTCATTTAGTGAAAGGTTTGGAAATACAACATAGTTGCCAGTCCAGCTCAGAGTAGTCATATGATGTCATTCATTCCATAGAGTTAATTGTCATTACAAATTTATATATATTTATAGATAGATAGATATAGATATAGGGCGACACGGTGGCTTAGTGGTTAGCAAGTATGCCTCTCAGTGCTAGGAATTCCCGGTTCGAAGTTCGAGTTTCCATGTTCTCACCGTGTCCGCATGGGTTTCCTCCGGGTTCTCCGGTTTCCTCCCACAGTCCAAAAACATGGATCAAGTCAATTGATCTCACCAAATTTCCCCATATAGAGTGTGTCTGTGTGAGTGAGTGTGTGCCCAGCAATGGATTGGTTCCATGTCCTGGGTCTATCTGCCCAGCGCCCGAAACGTTCTCGCCTGGATGGGCATGGGGAACCCCCCCGCGACCCTAATATAGGATAAAGCGGAAGATAATGGATGGATATATATTTCAACTAATTACAAAGGGTGCTTTTGTATAGCCCACCTAAAACCTGCAAAAATAGGCTTATTGTAATATATTGTATTCTCTTTTCTTGAGTTTCCAGTTACTGTTGTTCCAAAAAGTAAAAAAGCAGCTCTTATGTCAAGATGGAAGGTTAACTGAAAATATGCCAAAAAGGATTAGAAATCCCAAATGAACTACTGTTCAAGCAGATAAGCTAATCAGAAGTACCTTCCAGACCCTTAGTTGCTGCTTCCCTAAATAATGCACACCAAAGATAAGTCATCTCCAACAGTGAAGATTATGCCAAACAGCAAAAAGACAGAACATTAATGGGTAGCATTAAGGAATGTAATTTTAGATTTTTTTTTAAAATGGTTGTAGGCTATAGAGATGAAGGTTTTGACTGTATTGAAGCACTATATGCAAAATAAGAGCAAGCTATTGTGTTCATGTAAAAGGATGATGCATATTACAGGAAAAGTAATTGATTACCAATTTGGCATTTCTTGATTGGGCTTGATTTCGCACACACGAACACGCAAAATTCTCTCTCTCTCTCTCTCTCTCTCTCTTTCTCTCTCTCTCTCTCACACACACACACACACACACATTGAAATTAAATGATAAAGTGATATATTTTTCTACTCTGCTTAGACACAGTGGAATTTGTACTCCACATTTATCCCTTCTGTGCAGTGAAACACACCTATACACACTGATGCAACCATGAAATGCATGTGCATTCAATTCTATTATTAAAGTATATATTTCTCTATGGCCCAGCGATGGATTGGCGCCCTGTCCTGGGTCTATCTGCCCAGCGCCCGAGACGTTCTCCCCTGGATGGGCATGGGGAATCCCACCGTGACCCTAGTAGAGGATGGGGCGGGAGATAATGAATGAATGAATTAATATTTCTCTATGATTTCAACCTGTACAGCATTAAAAATCCTTGGTGCCATATATAAGCTTGACTAAAAGGACATAAGCAGTAGAACAAAACACTAATTAAATGTCGAGAATGGCACAAACCTAATCCTTGTGAAAGCATCGTAGAATGCAATCTTAATCATTGAATGCAATCTGGAAAATTTAGTATCTGAAGAATGGAACAAAACATCTTCCAATAATAGTTTGGGACCTGATGAAAGTGTGATGCAACTTCTTGGTGGCTATAACTTTAATCTATTATTTAAAATTTAGGGAAAAACAAACAAATGTAATGACATGCTGAACTAATGTGTATTTATCATTTAATAACAGTCACTGGGAGTAGTAGGGTTAGATAGCACGCAGCAGATTTTTCCACTGTTTAACTTGGAATCTACTGCATCCAAACACAAGCAAACACATACATCATTCATTCCTCTACAGCAATAAAGTCAGAATTGTGTTGAATAAACCTTTCAGATGTTCAGCTCATATCTGATTAATACGCACAAAATGTCATGCACCAAGTTTATAAACACATCATACAACCGTAGCAACACTACAATCAGAACCACAGAATCATTATAAACTGATTACCATAAGTAAACACTGGAACTTACGTAAAGTTTAAGTAAGCTTTTACATTCCTGATGAAGCAACGTAGCAAGATCCGCTGTTTTTGTGCGCGATGTCATTTTCAGTCATTCACTATATTAAACGTTACACCACCAAATAAGGTTATTGGACGGATTTTGCGAATACTGCACGATCGGCTCTAAACTGATTAAACCCTGGAACACTTCCCACCGGTGAACGCGGGGCTTCTCAATAAAACACTCGTTTCTACACGTTTATAACCCAAGAATCGACTCCAAAACTCGAGACTTCATTCAGTCAAGTCTGACCAGCCCTGTCTGGGAAAATGCGTCACTCCCGTTTCATACATGTCAGAACTTTAACATGTACATTCAAAGACATTATGTGCAATTCGAAAGCGTTAGAGGAACATTTTAGTATATCTATTCAACTTCTGAACAACATTGGGATCTAAATTTCTGTAAAAAAAAAAAAAAAAAAAAGCAAGCTGTAAATGATTATAACTGCTAATTAGATATTGTATTTACTCTGTTGCTGTCCCTAATGCTTTGGTTTTCATGAGACGACTCGTTGACTCGACTAAGTTAATAGAGTAAAATTGGTATCAATAAAGAACTTTTAGAGACTACCCGAATTATTCACCCTTTTTTTTCGAGTGTGTCGAGTGTGTTTTTTCGAGCACTATTTCGAGTGTGTGTACAGTATATATATATATATCGAGTGTGTATATATATATATATGTGTATATATATATATATATATATATATATATATATATATATATATATATATATATATATATATATATATATTTTAATAAAGTGTTTTATTGTGTGTCGTATTTACTTATACGACACACAATAACGTATGTGCTTATACGAGGAGAGAATTGAGGTGGAGACTTGCTGGTGAATTTGAGCCGTTGTTGTTTTGTTTCTCATGTCGCTTTGTAACATGAAACAGTTCTGACTCGCTTGCATTTCTACAGAATGATAAATGAACAATGGATGAACGAAGCAGTGTACGACTGCGGCGTTGTAGCTTTAAAGTAAATAGGACCTGGGTTCGAGAGTACCATCCATCCATCCATTATCTTCCGCTTTATCCTATATTAGGTTCGCGGAGGGGGTGGGGGGTGGGGGGGGTTCCCCTATGCCCATCCAGGGGAGAACGTTTCGGGCAATGGGCAGATACACTCAGGACAGGGCGCCAATCTATCGCTGGGCACACACACTCACTCACACAGATACGCACACAAACACACTCTACATGGGGCAATTTGGAGAACTCAATTGACTTGATCCATGTTTTTAGACTGTGGGAGGAAACCGGAGAACCCGGAGGAAACCCACACGGACACAGGGAGAACATGGAAACTCCACCCAGATGGGGATTCGAACCGGGAATCCCTAGTGCTGAGAGGCAAACGTGATAACCACTAAGCCACCTGGTTCGAGAGTACCATTTTTGTTTTTTTTCTGAGGCCAATAACTGGTCCCAGCATTGAGTTGTAAAAGTTGCAGTTATGCAGTTCAAAATGCTGGTACATTGAACACACTCTGTGCTGTTCACCACTGCAAAATGGCAAAAATGGTGGAACAATCTTCCCAACTCGGTCCTTAAGGCAGAGTCACTTGGCATTTTTAAGAAACTACTGAAGACGCATCTTTTTAACAAACATCTTTGGATGGGGGAAAAAAAAGGGGGGGGGGGGGGTGCAGGATCAGGTTACGATCAGGTTTGATAATTTTACAGTGTAGCTGGTTTTCTTCATAACTACTGACTTGTGGTGTTCTTATTTGTAAGTCGCTTTGGATAAAAGCATCTGCTAAATGACTAAATGTATGTAATGTAAATGTCTTTTTATTGGCATGGACATATGGGCAACCACAATTAATTGTTAATATTATGGCTGTGTCTGAAATTGACTATTATTATTACATCATAACTAGTACATTATAGACAGAGGATAATAAGAATAATTAAAATGAGGCCTTTTTCTCAGAAGTCTGTGTCAATGTAGCTGCCTTTAAGTTGTAAAAACAGTATATCAACAGATATATATCAGATAACAGATAAGTATATCAAGTAGAATATCAACATTCCATGCCTTTATTAGATAGCACTTACAAAAGCACAACCGTACTTGTCTGTATTTTTCTCATTTCTACCATTTGCATACTGTACTTTCAGTCAGAAACCAACAGCAACAACTATTTTGCCTTGACGTAATTTAAAATTTTAAAACTAGCTCTATTCAAAGATCAGGACATTATTCTATTTTTCCAACTTTTTATAGGGAAACAAATTAAATGTACAAGATTACAAATAGCAAATAACAATGTATGTAATCTTTTTTAGAAAGACACATTGAGCACTATCAAAGGAAATGTAAGACCATACTGACAGTCCTAAGGAATGGTCAACGAAGATAACTTCAAAAATAAGGCTTTTAGTAGTTCACCAGCTAAGCATGAGGGGCTGAGTGACAATTTTTGAAGGAGAAAGGAAAACTGTTTAAGGGTTTTTATTCTAACTCACTCCAGTGTTGCTCCAGTGTGTTACTGGCCAATAACACAACTATATTATGTATGTGTGCAACAGAGCAAGTCAGTGATCATGAGTAAAATCAGTAAGCTGCCATATGTACTGGCTACCACATGGACCCAGTGGGCAATAACCCGTGCCTGCTTCCCACTGTTTTCAGTTAAGCGACAGTCCTTGTTGGCAGCATTCTATTCGAGCGGTTAATTTGGACAGGACACCAGTGTCCCAGTGCTCTCAGAAGTAAATTTATTTGTGTTTGTGCAGTAGTAAGAATAGTGTGCAACTTGACATATGCTTTGGTTTGTAGAGTTCACGTGTGCATCTGAGGTGTCATGAAATTGTATGTATGATATGTAGGATGTACACGTGTTCTGAGATATTTTTATTTTATTCTGTTCTATAATGATTTATTCTGTTCTATAATGTCCAGTAGTAAGAATAGTGTGCCACTTGACATATGCTTTGGTTTGTAGAGTTCACATGTGCATCTGAGGTGTCATGAAATTGTATGTATGATATGTAGGATGTACACGTGTTCTGAGATATTTTTATTTTATTCTGTTCTATAATGATTTGAATCACTACAGTGCAGGTATTATTCAGGTGGTGGATGATTCTTAGGATTGCAGTGACATAGACTTGGCAGTTTTGTGTGCTTGTTGCTCTGGTGAACCTGGGTCAAAGGCAGTTGCACTACAGGGGTATCAAACACTAATTTTGCACTCTATTAGACATCCCTTCCTTTTCTCTACCTTGTGGATGTAAAATCAGAGATGGTAGCTTTTTTTGTCATTTGTGTTTGTCATTCTCTAATAATTTATTGAGGTCCAAAGGACACTGTGGATGCTGGACTTTTAGAACTATTGGATAATCTCTAGCCTAGCAGACACAACGGGGTGTTTAAAATCTCCAGCAACAATGCTCATCCTATCATACAGGTGCATTACACCACCACCATATCATTGTCTCTGTAGTATTAAGAATCCTTCATCACCCAATTAATACCTGCTCTGTGGTTGTCTTGATGAATAAAGAACAGAACAAAGGAGACTAACCAAGTATGCAGAAAATTAAATAAACTGCTGTGTTTTATTTTACAGCTATAATGTACATCTGTATGGTGGACTGGATAAAATTAGTGTAAAATTCTGGATTGTAAAGGCATTTTTTTGTGGTATACCAACTTATTGTATGACCATAGGAGGTGTCCTGTTAAATCTGGAACAGAAAAGCTTAGCTGAAATTGCCCAGCAGGTGGCTGAGGAAATGATTAACACAGACCAGATCAAAGCTGAGTATCCTGTAAAGGTATTGAGAACAATGCTGCTAAAGCATAGTCACACACACACACACACACACACACACACACACACACACAATTTGCAATTCAATGATTTACATAAAATTTAGTAATACTACACTAATATAGCTAATTAACATAATATGATATAACTATGTCCAGTGATAGATTGGCATCCCGACCTGGGTATATCTGCCAAGCACTCTCCCCTGGATGGGCATGAGGAATACACCTCCCCATGACCCTATTAGAGGAATAAGTGCAAGATAATGAATGAATGAATAAATAAATTAAATAACTGCACTATTATTTAGATGCAATAGAGTAAGAAGACCAATAAACAAATATACATATTTGATTTCCTAACACTCATTTACCACATTACTTTCTATTCCAAAACATTTGTTTTCTTCCTATGTAGCTGATTTAATTTTTGACTCTGAGGAAGGGTTTATTCTTCTTATGCTCATCGGCAGGGGTGGGCAAACGTGGTTTATAAACCACTTGCTTTTCTTTAGTTTGTATGTGGTGAATATCTGGTGCAACATACCATGTTCTCTGACGGCTCTCTCTTTGCAATGTTTCACTGTGGCAGTTAACGATCCACCAATGGAAATTACTTTAACTGACCAGTAAATGGTGCTTACATCTCACAGTTGGGTTTTTCCATTTGGCTGATTAGTTGCTAACAGTGGGCGGCACGGTGGCTTAGTGGTTAGCACCTTTGCCTCTCAGTGCTAGGGATTCCCGGTTCGAATCCCCATCTGGGTGGAGTTTCCATGTTCTCCCCGTGTCCGCATGGGTTTCCTCCGGGTTCTCCGGTTTCCTCCCACAGTCCAAAAACATGAATCAAGTCAATTGAGTTCTCCAAATTGCCCCATGTAGAGTGTGGTTGTGTGCGTGTCTAGGTTAAGGGTCTTGCCCAAGGACCCACATTGGTAACTTCAGTGGACCTGGGATTGCACTGTTTAACACATTACATTTACATTAACGACTAATATGACATTTATATATTTAAGATTTTACACAGATATTGTCCATTACATCAATATATAACCAGGTTAAAGAGGACATAGTTAAAATAACTTGTTATTACCTAAGAAGTTTGATTCATTTGTTTAGTTACAGTCTTAAATTTTTTTGAAAGCATCCCTTCTCCACAGAAAGATGATACTTGCTCATTAGAAAGCTTCTTAATTGTCATTGTGCTAAGATCGACAGCGATCGGGACATTATTCCATTTTTCCAACTTTTTATAGGGAGACAAAATAAATGTACAAGATTACAAATAGCAAATAACAATGTATGGTAGCAAACCTATGTCTTTTTTTAGAAAGACAGATTGAGCACTATCAAAGGAAATGTAAGACCATTCTGACAGTCATATGGAGTGGTCAACAAAGATAACTTCAAAAACAAGGCATTTAGTAGTTCACCAGCAAAGCATGAGGAGCTGAATGAGAAAGCAACTTACAAAGTGAGCACAGGGTTGGCCACAGCATCCCAGTAGCAATGAGGGTTAAGTAAGCTTCTTTGTTGACATTGTGCTAAGATCGACAGCCACAGTATAATGTCTTTTTGGAGTCAGATAATACTGCATTTTCTCTTTTAGTTTCATTCGCTCATATGGTTTCAAATATTTTACATTCCATGTTCATGCAGGCACAGTGGCTTAGTGGTTAGCACGTTCGCCTCTCAGTGCTAGGGATTCCTGGTTCGAATCCCCATCTGGGTGGAGTTTCCATGTTCTTCCCGTGTCCGCGTGGGTTTCCTCCGGGTTCTCCGGTTTTCTCCCACAGTCCAAAAACATGGATCAAGTCACTTGAGTTTTCCAAATTGCTCCATATAGAGTGTGTGTTGTGTGCGTTTCTGTGTGAGTGAGTGTGTGCCCAGCGATAGATTGACGCCCTGTCCTGGGGGTATCTGTGCAGCGCCCGAAACGTTCTCTCCTGGATGGGCATGGGGAACCCCACCGCGACCCTAATATAGGAAAAAGCAGAAGATAATGGATGGATGGATGTTCATGCAATTTTGTTTATTTTCATTTGGTTAGGTTTTTTTTTTGGTTCAGAGTTTTTGTGTATTATTGAGGTTTTGGTGGATGGCATGGAAGGTGTGTAAGTGACATTTACACTTGCGTGCAAGACTTTTGTGAAGGTTGGCGGCTGCATTTTTAACTATAGCCGCAAGGGGAATCAGTGCGCCTGCAACCTCACCGCGACAGAAGAAGAGAAGGACGACGCTTTTCCGGATAAACACTGACATTGTGTCTTGTTTCTTTTTTAAATTCTGAGATGAAAGCTCGTTATTCCCGCTGATTATAATTAATCATAAATGATAATTACACCTTTGGAAATGACGTCATTAGTTGGCTACGGATTCTCATCTGATTCGGAGTCAGAACAGGATTCAGAGAGCAGAGTAAAGCAGTAAGTAACAGTTTAGCATACATTTGGTCATTTAGCAGACGCCTTTATCCAAAGCGACTTACAAAGTATCTCAACTCCGTTGGGTTCAGAACACAGGGTTGTTGGACCTGGAATTTGAACCCACAACCTTCAGATTAACCTTAGTCGTTAGCACGTTCTCCTCTCAGCGCTAGGGATTCCCGGTTCGAATCCCCATCTGGGTGGAGTTTCCATGTTCTCCCCGTGTCTGAATGGGTTTCCTCCGGGTTCTCCGGTTTCCTCCAACAGCCCAAAAACATGGATCAAGTCAATTGAATTCTCAAAATTGCCCCATTTAGAGTGTGTCTGTGTGAGTGAGTGTCTGCCCAGCGATGGATTGGCGCCCTGTCCTGGGTCTATCTGCCCAGCGCCCGAGACGTTCTCCCCTGGATGGGCATGGGGAATCCCACTGCGACCCTAATAGAGGATAAAGCGGGAGATAATGAATGAATGAACCTTCAGATTGATAGCCCAACACCCTAACTACTACTGAGCTACCCACCCCTACAAAGCAGAGTTGTTTAGCAGAACATCAGACTCACCTCTCTCTGTAAGAGCTTCTCATGCAGCTCATCTGCTCTTTAAATGTGTTCTGACAGCCACAGCTTACTCAGGCCGTGAGCTTGTCGGCATTCATAATAAACTGCATTTCACTGACAGAACTCATTCTATTTTAAACTTATTCATGAACACAGGTTGTGTTAGATTTCTCTTAATATCTCTTTCTTTGCATTGTTATCCTACATTATTATTATTATTTTTTAAAGAATTTATAAGAAACAAAAGAACACTTGTTAACCATGGGTGCCAATAATTATGGAGGGCGCTGTATCTGTTTGAATGTATGTGTAAGATTATTATTTTTATTTTTATTTTTTTTAGCAATGGACACTTATAAAAAAAAGTTAATTTCTCTTTAATAACATCTTGAATTAAAATGCTGATTTAAATGATTTTAAAACAACCCTAACAGCAAAATTTAAAATGTGATAAAAAATGACAATTTCCACAGTAAAACAGTCCTAAAAAGAGTGAAAGATGTTACAGTAACAAGGGGTGGGGTCTGTAAAATCTCCCCTACATCTATGTTCCACTCTTCTGTAAAGTCTTTCTTCAAGGTTTTGGAGTGTGAGGTTTTACTCTTTTTGGAGTGGCTGATCAGATTCTAGCCACACGTGGTTTAGTGATTATGAAATCAAAATGGCATAAAGGCAAATTTAAAATGTTATTTTCACATGTTTGGATGTCAAAGTGCTTTTTCCAGCCATGGATTTTTTTAAGCAGCTACAACCTAGTTTATGTGTTTAATGGACACAAATCGGGAAAAGGCAGTGATGTAACTGTAATGGTATGTTGAGGTTTAAAAGGACAAGAAATGTTCTCAATGGCATTGCTTGTAGGAGTAATTGGAACTCATATCAGAACACTCATATTCATATATTACTTACATGCTGACCATGTAGTTGTATTTTTATGCCATTTTCCATTTTTTTATTTATTTAAAAACTCTAAATGATTAAAAATAAATAAATTTAATGTTATTAGAGTAGTAAATTGGTTATCTTTATGTCTTTTGGAAAATTGTTATTTACTTGCAAATAATCCACAGGCAATTTGACAGTGCTTTCTAATAAACATTAATATTTTAGTCATCATCATCAACAACACTTTAAATGTCTGTGCAGATTGGAGCACGAGGCTGAAACTAAGGAATATGGCAGGGTGAGGGTGCATAACTTTTTGCTGGAATCTAAATCAAGCTCCAGTGAATCCAGTTCCGAATCTGAGAATGAGGATTCTGGTGCACCAAAGCCCTTTGAGAATTTGCACCCCTCCCCAGGGTTCTCTTCACCCCAAACACCTGCTAGTTCTACCTCATCCAAACTGCCTTCTCCCGTGTTGGGTAAGTCTGGCTTGTTCTCCAGAGACAGTGTTTTCAAAAACCCTTTCAAAGAGCAGGCAGAAGAGCGGCTGAGTGTTTTGCAGAAGCACGTCCCACTCACGCTACAGGCCCAGCCCACCCACATTGGGGGAAGAAAAGTCTGTGTGGCCTATAGAAAAGATGGGCGTTGTCGCTTTGGAATCAGCTGCAAGTTTGCACATGATAGTGAATTGCAGAACCCGAACAATGTGCAAATGGTTTTGAAGAAACCCCCAGAATGCACAGGACCCACTGCAGACCAGGCAGAAGAACCAGAGGAGAACCAATCACGGAAGAATAAGCACAAAGTTGGAATCAATGACAGCCTTATACCACCGAAACGGGCACTCAAACAATATGCCAAGCAGAAAAATAATCCCTGTATGTAGACTTTTAAAGGCACATACCTGTACTATTCCCTTAATGGGTTTTAATTCCTGTGATTATTTATGGAATTTTCTAGCCTAGGACAAAAAATGTTACATTAAGGTTAATAAAAACTGGAATATAATAGATCAGTCTATTGTGGTTTTCCAGGGTAGCAATGTAGTATGTTCACTTGGCTTACAGCAAGATGGTCCTTGGTTCAATTCCCAGTTATAGTGGACAAAGATCCTTTCTGTGGGGTTTCCTTCAATAATCCAGATTAACTGATTTTGAGAGGTAGATAAATTAAATATATTCTATTACTATATTGTTCAAAAACACCCCAATTCTAGAATACTCTGAATTTAAACTTTTTGTATTTGTATTGTATTTATTATGTCATTATGTCAATTGTAATTATAAATAAACCCAAATGTCTTTAAATACAATGTAAACACCTTTTTCTGTACTTATTCTTCATATGTTCTCTTTATATGAACAGCTGAATCTTGAATAATAGATTTTCTTCAAGAACAGGTCTGTTAAATATAAAAACTATAGTAATATGATGTACTCAAAGGCTTTGTTTTGTCAAGCCCACAGATATTCAGTTTACTTTTTTTTATGAAGTAAGGTAAAGAACTAAATAAAAAGTAAACCAGATAATATTTCAATGTAAGCAACTGGAATCCTATTTAAAATATTTAAACAAATTAATTTATTATTTAAATAGCTGGTGTTTATCCGTTGACAACTAACTGATCTGTCATCTTTTTAAACAATAGTAGGTCAGCATTAGTGATCAGAATTTGCTATAACTAGTCAGATTTAGACTCAGCAATGTTACATGGCAATTAAATGTCATTAAATATCTGAAAGCACTAATTGATCAAGGGTTTTTTCTCCAGAGGACACAGCTACCTGTTTTTTTTTTTTACTGGATTTAATGGATAACCTTGACTTCTCTGTTATTAATATTTGGCAAAAGATTTATAATGAATTTTGTTTATAACAATAAATGTTCTTTTCATTGTTACATTCCATTTAAGTTAATTTAACATTTATGTTTATGAATGTTTTGGGCGCTGGGCAGATACACCCAGGAGAAGGCGCCAATCTATCACTGGGCACACACTCACTCACACAAACACACACTATATGGGGCAATTTAGAGCATTTAATTTTCCTTGAATCCATGTTTTTAGACTGTGAGAGGAACCCAAAGAACTCTGAGGAAACCCATGCAGACACGTGGAGAACATGGAAACTTCACCCAGATTGGTATTCGAACCGGAAATAACCAGTGCTGAGAGGAGAACATAGTAACCACTAAGCCACTGGGTAGCATATATTTTACTTTATTTAATGTACAGATTTTAAAAATTCCGGTATTCAAAGAAAAGCACTGAATAATGATTCCAATCAAACATCAACTGTCCAGGAATATAGACTGGTTATTTAAAGTGTGTGTGGGTTCCTGACCATCGCAGATTATTTCTAAACAGTAAGCATGTTTTTTAACTAACTGCATACAGCTCTTACAGCCACCACACTTCTCGGAATTCTGATTGAAGTTCAAACCATTTATTAAAACAAACAAAAAAACAAGCAAAAGCAAATATTACTGATTTCATTTTATTACCGGAGTAAATGTGTGCAAGTGATTTATAATTATTGAAACATACATTTTTGTACTAAAAATATATAATTAACAGTCATTTAGTACTTTTTAATGAATTGGTTTAACGATACAAATGGAATATTTGCAGCCATCTAGTGGTCACATGAAGGACCGCAACTTGGCACTACATTGAGTTTGTGTGAGATAAACAACAACAAAAAAAAATCTCATTGATTGTGCCTGGGATATATTTGCTGATTACTAAGAGAATAATTAACAACCACATGCTGTGTGATTATTTTCTTTGCAGTGCATTTTTAAATTTACCTAGTTGTGCTTAATCCAAGGAATTCAAAGCACAATACAAATGAATATTGCTAAAAGCTAAAAAATAGTGCTTAAGACATTATTTGCTTTAGAAAGCCTGAAAAAAAAACAATGAGCCAGATAAATTGTGTAGTGATGTTTATTTTAGGTTAGGAAGAGTCCTCAAAATTATTCTCCAAAAAGCAGCTTGACTTTAACTGCAAGCTCCAGCTTTCCTCACTGCTACTCCAGATTTCTTTAGCAGGGTGTTTAATTTTATTTACGTGTTTATTCAAAACACAAAAGAATCTCAGGATGTTCAGTAAAACAAGTTACTGAGTTCATTTCTATTTTTCACTACTTTATCTACTAAATGATTATTAGTTCTCTAAAAGATAAAAGGCATTGAGCACTTGAACAATCTGAACAGAGCCTTCTTTGTGCTCACTACAGTCATGGCTCAGCAAAAAAAAATGAACACAGCTGACTCGACATCACCCTGGTGGCTTTAAATCTTTGCATTAGCCTGATGGCCTCAGTGCACAAACAACTTCATAGAAATATATTTTTTATTACTTTTTTATTTTCTTGCCTAAACTGAGACATCAATAAATACCCCCCCCCATGTCTGAACTGTATCCAGCACCCTTTCAATTAGTGAACAAAGCTGCATGGTTGTACTTAAAAAGGACCACAAGGTCGGGCAGAAGAGCTTCACCTATGTAGTAAATCTCAGCAACATCAGACTAAAACTCATTAAACTAAAACAAAAACATAATGTCAGGACAGAACTAAAACCATTTATGTACAAAAAAAAGCAACAAAGTGAGTTTACACAACATTTTCTGACACACAAACACATCTACCAAAATTAGTCTTTAGAATACATGATTTAGGATCCTATATATTTAACTTCATAGGAGGTTAAGTGGAGAGCATCACATAGCATGTATACAACATTTCTGAATTACAGTAACAAGTTATCCAATCAGACTAACAGTCTATTCACACCTCTGTATGGTTGTAGAAAATGTTCTGAAAGTGATTTGTAGTTTTACTTTATACTAGACGTTGGATGTGCATCATAATCATCATCTCTACTATCTTTATTATTACTAATTATTAATTAGTATGGTGTTTATTGTACTGATGCAGGTCTGAAATGCTTGTTCTGGCAGTCGACGTGATTAATGCTGCAATTTAGTTGTTAAAAATAACACAATTATTTTAAATTATCACAACTGTCCAGAGTGTTTTTTTCTGGCCTCTGTGTACACTACACAAACGTTAGGTTCCTTTATCACACTCCTCAATTACGGTGTCTATTAAAGAATCAGCAAGCTTAACAACAAGCTATTTCAGATTTGTATTAATTATCTGTAAGCACAAGATCTTTATTTAAGCCCTGCAGTTCTGTTTACATTTTTTAAAAAATTACTGCGGTTTCATCATTTAATCAGCTCTGTTTAAATTAGAATATTATGTTATAAAGACAATAGCAATGCAGTAATATTGTATGATGTAAATGAGTTCCAGCATATAGAATCTGGATCACAAATGTCATGAAGATAATTCTGACATAAGGTGATACAACTGTGACACTGGTCTCACTCTCTTTGCTTCTCACCTCGACCGGGTATCAAGTTATAGAATCAATTGTCTAGATTATTACACGCTGGATTTGATCAGTGGAGCTCTCGGTCATCGCTTGAGCCTCACTGGCTCCGTCCGATTCCCAGTCTCCACCCATGTTCGTGTTTCCTCCCTCCCAAAGAGCTGTGATCACTTTTCGGTCATGAATAGGATTAAGAAGTGGGGAGTTCATGGCAGATAACGAAGTTGGGGAAGGGTTGGCAGTAAACGTCAGAGCTGCAGAAACTGGTGGAAGAGAGGAGCTGGAGGACGGGGAGGAGCTAGTAGTTAGGGGAGGCTGATGAGTGACGGAAAGCAGAGGAAGTTGATGTGAAGGAGGAAGTGCGGTAAAGGTCATGTGAACAACCTGAGGTGAGGCCTGAATGGGCAGCTGCTGCTGCTGGGAAATTGGGGTGGAGACAAAATGCACTGTTTGGAGCGTTTGACTGGACGATGCTGCCACATGTGGTAAGGAGGCACCGCCCCCCTCCACTGCCCTTTTACCCTCGTCAGTAGAGGGCGCAGACATGCAGTCTGGGGCCTGCATGCCTTGAGCTGAGCCCTCCTGCTCCAGAACGCTCACAGGATTGATGTCCATGTGGGTCACTTGACCAGAGGCTGTCGTTGTCGTGGTGACCAACGTGCCAGCATTGGCTGCGAGCGCCTCAGCAATCAGGACCTCCGGATGGCTCTTGGCTTTGTGTGCCACCACGCTGTCCTTCTTCTCAAACTTCTTACCACAAATGGTACAGGAGAACTGATAGGTGGCATCAGCATCATGCTTCTTCATGTGCCAGTTCAGAGAAGCTTTTTGACGACAGGTGAAGCCACAGATCTCACACCTGCAGCACAGAGACAGGACCTCAGACATACAGCATTGTTTAGATCATAGTTTAGTTACTAATATTTTATATTACAGCAGTGACAGACAAACGTTTTGTGAGAGTGCTTGTTGTGGTGAGCCATGATCTGCTTAATCTCACATGTTATACTACTAAGAAACTGTAACTGGACTTTTACTTACTGTAGTGGTTTCTCTCCAGTGTGTATCATTCGGTGTACAGCAAGATTGTGAGAGCTCTTGAAGGCACGTGCACAGAACTCACAGATATAATCTCTCTGATCTAGAACACACACAAGGCCATGTTTTAGTCATATTAAATTTATCATAATCATAAAATACCAGTATATGAACCTACTATAGACAAAGATATATTATATACATATTATATACATATTTATAGCAAATTAACAAATAGTTTGTATAAGTGCTCAATAATTTGTTTTGCAATAATTTGCTATAAAGAATTGTCATAAAGCAGATTTAGAGTTGTTTAAGGCATCGACAAATAGTAAACCAAATAGTTGGGCCACTGAATAAAAGGCCAATGTGTTAACAGTCCATTTATAAAATAATATATTTTACAAATGCTATGGTAAACAGTTATAAGCCTTCAGAAAGGCTTTTTAAAGAGGTCTATTTTTGTATTTTGTCATTATTTTAAAACCACTAAACAGAGTCACAGGATACAGAAGTCCTACATGACTACAGACAACCCAAATGAACTTTATTTTGCTGTGCTCTAATAGAACATGAAAAAAAAACATAATGACTATCATTCAGTCATGCAAATTTAGAGTTGCGTTGCTTTATTTAACTAATCATGCTCTCTTATGTGACTTGTTTTCAGAGGATTTTGCTTCATGATGATCAGTTTCCTGTCTTTTTTATGTTTTCATTTTATAACCTTCCCATTTCAATACTTGCCTTAGAGTTTTACATGTAAAATTTTGCACTTTTTGTAAACCATGATTCAACAATTTTAGATTTCTCTATATTTGTTAAAAAATGAATACAAATTGGATTCATAAATTACTTTATGCATTTGTTAATAAAAGTATTTCAAACATTTTACACATTAATGTACATTCTATTGACTACATGGTTTTGCAGCACATTAGTACTAAAGCTAATGAAAGTAATCTGACATTCATTATTATTTTATTAAAATATTTTGTTGTGTGCGAATCTTGTTTATTATTAAAACTTGCAAAAAAGGTCCAGATTTGAAAACAAATTCCTTCTATGCAGCTTTTGCGATAAAATAAATACATTTCTGACAATTGCTTTCTGGTGGATACCTGTGTGGTGTTTGGCATGGCGCAGCAGCTGTTTCTGCAGACGGAACAGTCTGCCACAGGACGGATGAGGACAGACATACTTTTTCTTCATTAAGTGCTGGTATTTAATGTGATGCTTTAGGGTAGAAGGTAATAAACAATTAATACTAAACAGTCTTGTATTCAGTTATTACAGTATAATAAATTAAGAGATTTCCCCAGAACCTCATACCTGGAGGTAGCGTGGATGTGCCAGAACTGTCCCACATCCCTCCATCTCACAGCGCACATACTGAACTGGAGGTTTTTTCCTGCATCACACACACATAACACATTTGCTAGCACAACCACCACAATTTTTAAATACAATTCCACACACACACAACTACATTCTCCTGCAGTTTTTGTATCTAGCGTTAAGTGTAGTAAGTTAATGTATCCAATAAAGTCAACCTAATCTTTTGAAAATGTTTTCTTGCTAAAACAGGTGTGATACATTGTGAATGAAACTAAACTCATCAATATACAATAACCCATCATTTGCACATTTCAGTTATCTGTGTATTATAATAATAATAATAGTCAATTAAACAAAATGGAGAGCAAAAACATATGGCACATTTTTTTAATTTATAACAATTATATAAATAAATTTAACAATTTATAATTAAAAAATAATAAAAAATCTTTTTTTCTACTGTGTTTCATTTAGATTTGTTAACTTATTGACACATCTTGAATAAACAAATCATGACAACCTCATGTTCATTTAACAGTAAAACTAAGCTTACATTTGCTTTTCAATTTTTTTAAAGAAATTTTAAAATTTGGAAATTGACATCAGTAACACAAAAGGGTGCTGAAAAAAATTTACTCTTCAAAGGATCGCGATTCCGAATAGATTCAAAATTCCCAAAAATCTCTCATTACGTATCCGCTCGGCCACCGTACATCAAGCTTGTTAGCCAACTCCCGTTGTCTGAATGGAGTCTGCTAGCATGGAGCCGGGAGCAGGGGAAGAGCGGGATTCGGCCCATCCAGTCATCGTTAAAAGACAGTGTTTTCTACAACCTTAGACAGTGTAGCTCCACTTAAACTAAAAAGGATTAAAGATAAAAGACTCCTTCCATGGTTTAATGATCAAACACGTGCCCTAAAACAAATCACTAGAAATATGGAGCGTAAATAGAGACATACTAGAGTTATTTAGGGTTGCATGGAAGGACAGTGTGACTGAGTACAAACAGACTAAATATTCTGAATTAATACAGAACAACAAAAACAACCAAAGATTACCCTTTAGTATCTTTGCCAAACTAACTCAGAGATTCACTTACAATTCAGCAGCAATGATTTTATGGATTTCTTTAGTGAGAAAATTTAAAACATAAGACTTAAATCATGTAATGCATCGTGTAGCGTAATCAATAATCAACACTCACTGATTACTGAAAAATCGAGTGGTAGACAAAATAATATAGTACAAGAGTTAAATACTTTTAATCAACCCCATATCTAAAAAAGAGCTTGTCTCATTAATTACACACTCAAAGACAACATCTTGTCTGTTAGACCCAATACAGACAAACCTGCTTAAAGACCTCCTACGAAATATTACAGAGCCTTTTATAAACATTATAAATTCATCACTTAAAATATGTCCTCAAAAATCTGAAGTGTGCCGTCATTAAACCATTACTTAAAAAACCTAATTTGGATCCTTTAATACGGTCCAACTATAGACCAATATCAAACCTTCCTTTTGTCTCTGAAATCCTAGAAAAAAATTGTGTTCAACCAGCTGAATTGCCACCTTGTAGCTAATAACATTCATGAAGTTTATCAATTAGGTTGTAGGTCTCCCCTTAATTAAAGTCGTTAATGACTTAATGTCCTCTGATAATAATCAAATTTCTTTTCTTGTCTTATTACATCTTAGTGCAGCCTTATAGCCTATAGACTAGAACAGCTTGGTTGATAGATTAGAAAGCACTGTGGGCATTACAGGATCTGCACGCCAGTGATTTAAATCCTATCTGACAGATCAATATCAATTCACCCGGGTTAACAACCAATGTTCTGATCTTGCCAAAGTTAAATATGGTGTTCCACAATGGTCAGTTCTGGGTCCACTCCTATTTGCGCTATATATGCTTCAATTGGGATCGATTACTGTTCGTGATTCTTAATCAGAATTAATCTTTAAAAGTAGATTAAAAACGATTTTGACACTATCTGTATATGGCTGTACTACACTGTTGATGCTGCCCGGCCGCTCAAGGAGGATGAGTCCCCCACTGAGTCTTGGACCTCCCAAGGTTTCTTCCTTAAAATAAAAACATAACAGGGAGATTTTTACATTTACATTTAGTCATTTAGCAGACGCTTTTATCCAAAGCGACTTACAAATGAGAACACCACAAGTCAGAAGCCATGGAGAAAACCAACTATACTGTAAGTTCATCAAACCTGATTGTTATTCGAAGCTGTGCCCCCCCCCACCCATTTTTTTTAATTTTTTTTTTTTATAACAGGTATTTGTTAAATAGATGCGTCTTAAGTAGTTTCTTAAAACTGTTTAGAGATTCTGCCTTACGGACAGAGTTGTCTTGCCACTGACAGATTTTTGTCTTGCCACTGTCGCTTCGGCTTGCTATTTGGGGGTTTAAAGGCCTTTAACTCTGTAAAGCTCCTTTGTGACAATGGACTGTTGTAAAAAGCGCTATATAAATAAATTACTTGAACTTGAACTTGTGTTTGGGCACACTATGGATTCTACAATGTCCCGGGGAAGAGAGTGCTTGACATGAGCACAAGTGTTTGCAAGGAGTGTAAATGAAATTGAGGTACTTTGGAAATACGACAAATGCGCCCGTTTGGCACGACATCACCCTGAGCTAAAAGTGTACATTTAATTAAATATTTACACAGATATGTGTCTGTGTATAAATCTGCATACTGTATATATCCATGAAAATGGTTTAGTGACTGTGTTACACCTCTGTCTTATATTATATACAATGAGATAAGCGGCTAAAGCAATTCAACATACATTGGAATAAAGAGACTGTTTAAGAATGCTAAATAAAAAAAACTACTTGAGGTTTTAAATACCTTCTCTTGGGTAGCCTAGGACTTTTGTCATCTTTCCTCCGTCGACCTCTCCTTTAGGATATAAAAAAGGATTTTTTTTTTTACCACAATAACAAAAAGTCAGTAAAAATACCGTTTATTCACACTAGATAATGCACATCATGTAGTCATTCACATACATTGGACATGTGCATGCAGGACATGGCAAAAACTCAAAATCACTCAAGTAATTGCATGCGCCTGACTATTTTTGTTGTCCGTACTAAAATGATCACTGGTGGTCAGAAAGAAAAAGAAATTGGCATCTGCCTCATCGTTATTCCTCTGTGCATGTTTACATGAAATGGAATCCTGTTTTTTTTTGTTTTTTTTTCTCAGAATGGGGTCATTGTTTTTTTTGAAAAGCGCCCTCTAAGGTGCTGGAAAATTGCTTTGTGGATACCAGAAGTAAATCAAGCAAAAGTGCTATGTTTTAAAATTTAACCATTGTCAAAAAATAAGGAGCTTTATATAGAACTTTTTACACAATTGAATGAGTTTTTTACATCCTAATCCAAATATTCTATACTTTTTGGTAATTATGTAGAATTAAAAATAATTAAAACAATCAAAGCAATTAAAAGTCAATATAATTACTCAATATACTAACAACAAATGTAAAGTATGGGATATAAATGGATAAGTAAAGTGATTTTTATACAAGAAGCTGTTTGTAGTGAAATTCATAATCTAAAGTTTGCAAAAGTATTTTATGTAAAGTATAATTTTTTTGTGGTGCTGTGACTGCAGAACTTCTTACCTTCTGGGAGGTTCTGTTCCCTCTGCCAGTTCTGGCTTCATGTCTGCTCCATCGGTGCCCTCGATTTTTACCTCCATCTCGGTATCCTTTTCCTTTTCTTGTTCCTTTACTTTTTCTCCCACAAGTATTTTTTCCTTTTTTTCTTTCAGTCGAGGGGGAGCTTTGCGTCTTGTCTTTGGAGTGTCTCTGTAGACAGAGAGAGACCAGAGATATTATTTTATTCAGACTACAGCCAACATTATACTGATCATAATAGAAAATATTGTTGCAAAACATTAATGTTTAATTAATATATTCTTGTGTAGTTGAGGCCTTTAACAGTATTATCAGATGGTTGTAGGTGTCATAAGTTGAAGTGTTGCTATCTGACTGGTGAGTATTTACATTTAAATTCATTACAAAAGGAGAGAAAAAATGAGTCAGTAGTTAAGAAAAAAACAGCTACACTGTAATATAGTCAAACCTAATCATTATCTAATCTGTTTTTTTCATCGCAAGTGCTTGTGGAAAAGATTTTTAGATGCATTTCAGGTGGTTGGTGTGGTGGTGTTATTAATTATAAGGTTTTGTTAGCTGAATTTTTCACCCTAGAATATTTCACATAGTAGCTCAGGGATGCCCACTTTTCTGGCCCAGTCATCGAGGTCATCGAGGTCTTCGAGATCTACCGGTTTCAATCTCTATTTTTTAGGCTTTTATATTCAAACCTGTTTACACACATCATGTTAGTATTGTCGAATCTGTTAGAATTGCTCTTTTATTAAACACATTCCAGCAAATTGCACAGAGAAAACCTGATTTTAGTTACACCCAAACACAGTATACAGCACAATGTAAAACAATCACTGTAACCCACATTTCCCCAAACAGAACATCCATCCATTATCTTCCGCTTTATCCTCTATTAGGGTCACTGGGCACACATTCACTCACACAAACACACTCTATATGGGACAATTTGGAGAATTCAATTGACCTTGATCCATGTTTTTGGAGTGTTGGAAGAAACCGGAGAACCCGGAGGAAAGCCACGTGGACACGGGAGGAACATGGAAACTCCACCCAGATTGGGATTCGAACTGGGAATCCCTAGCGCTGAGAGGAGAACATACTAACCACTAAGCCACTGTGCTACCCCCAAACAGAACATGAACATTAATAAAAGCAAATGCATATTGAGTTTGACATTGTAAAAAAATATTCACCCCCCCACTCTAAATGAAAGTGGAACATTTTAGTTCTTTTTGAGCTTCACTCTTCCTTCACTCATATTGTCAGTCAGATAAAGTGTAAAAGCACAAACAGAAACTATCTAATGTAGATGATTCGTGAGGCAGTGCTTCGGATTTAGGCACGGAGGCTAATCTACCTGACACCCCCTCTTGATCGTCTGGTCGATCGCGATCGACGTATTGACCACCCCTGTAGTAGCTTATGTGCACTCATAATTAGGGAGTGGTCATGTGGTTGTATAGAACAACAGCACTGTATATCTTAATACAGTACCTCTCAGACTTGGGATCATAGCTCTGGTCATTCAGGTCATCTTTGAAGGGAACGTCTTCATCACTGCTTACACCCTCCTCATTCTCACTGCTTATCATAAAAACAAGTTTAAAAAAATAAATGAAGACCTTTTTTTTCTCTAAAATTCTGTTATCTATTAAAATCTGCCTTACTTCTAATACTTTCTAATCAGTATGAGATTAGACTGAAGTGCAGGGACATACCTCCGTGTTTGAGGGTCATACATTTGGGGTTTTGGCTCACCAGCAACAGCTGGATCATCACCTAGTACCACCTCATCCTCCTCTTCCTCACATTTTTCATCTCCACTAAGAGCCAAAACAAAAAAATATAACATAAGAAGTGGTACTTCAGGTGATCACTCATCTGTATATTCTGCCACACCTCAATCAATTCAACCAGTTTATCTCAATATATTCATCTCTAAAAATTAAACTGTCACAAGTTTGTTGATAGAATCATATTCCTGCTAGAATAAACAGTGTCTGAAAATTTTTTGATCATCTTACCTCCTCTTCTTTCCAGC
>JAFMOC010000007.1:2055000-2262500 GCA_019802505.1 Corydoras sp. C115
GTTTTTGGACTGTGGGAGGAAACCGGAGAACCTGGAGGAAACCCACGCAGACACGGGGAGAACATGGAAACTCCACCCAGATGGGGATTCGAACCGGGAATCCCTAGTGCTGAGAGGCGAACGTGCTAAACACTAAGGTTTTACATTTACATAGCCTTAAGTGAATAAATGATACAAACTTTCCTCCCCAAATGCACCATTTAAATTTAAAATGTGAATTTAAAATGACCATCACTACATTTCACAGTTCACCAGTTTTTATTTATTTATTAATTATTATTATTATTATTATTATTTTTTTTTTTTTTTTTTTTTTTTTTTATTTTTTTTGTAAACCCTGCATGTTTAAAACACAACACAAGTCCTGCTGTTCTGAAGATGCTCTGAGTCAATCTATGTGACTGCAACAATATGAATTACTAAAGTTTAATTTGCTCGTTATTCCAACTTTAAGCACATTAACTCAAAAATCACTAAGCAATTGCTACCTAATACATTGTGCCTATCTCCTGACAAGTACCACTGTAAACAAATACAAATACTCAATAATTTACCTGTCTTGATTTACTCGGTGTATATCAGAGTATATGAGTTTAAAACATATATCCATATAACGTCTCTTGATATGACCCAGCAATAAGTTACTAAGTCATAGAATAAACACGGGGCTCAGTTTATATCCTGTACAACAGTAAGCGTGTCCATGTATGTTTTGGTCACATGGTAATTTTAATACTTACTCATGTCCATAAATGTTTAAATGTCGTGCATGTGCAGAAGGAGCCACAAGGGGCATCGTATGACAGTTTTTTTTTCTTTCTTTTTCTATTTTGCCTATAGTGCTTACACGCAGAGGAATTTTTCTTCGCATTTAACCCATTCCTGCAGTGACACACATATATACACACACGTACACTGATGAAGTGAGCACATGTGCCCGGAGCAGTGGGCAGCCTTATACATGGCACCCCGGGAGCAATTGGGATTAGGTACCTAACCCAAGGGCACTACAGCAAAAAATAGTTCCTATTTATGAACATTTATTTAGGAAAGAAATATTAAACAATACAAAACAATATAGCAAACTTAAAGCACTATACCGTATAGCTGTAACTAACAATTAGGTGGCTAAGCTTGCTATAGTAATGCACAAATACGTTTCTCAAAAGAAGCCATACTCATTCATTCATTCATTATCTCCCGCTTTATCCTCTATTAGGGTCGCGGTGGGGTTCCCCATGCCCATCCAGGGGAGAACATCTCGGGCGCTGGGCAGATACACCGAGGACAGGGCGCCAATCCATCGCTGGGTACACACTCACTCACACAGACACCCTCTATATGGGGCAATTTAGAGAACTCAATTAACTTGATCCATGTTTTTGGACTGTGGGAGGAAACCGGAGAACCCGGAGGAAACCCACGGGGACATGGGGAGAACATGGAAACTCCACCCAGATGGGGATTCGAACCGGGAATCCCTAGCGCTGAGAGGCGAACGTGCTAACCACTAAGCCACCGTGCCGCCCAGAAGCCATACTTATTTCACTAATGTAACATAGAAGTCATAAGAGAAGTCACAGATTAATCAGCAAGTAAAGTGTAACGTGGAGACACCTACGTCAACGTGGATTTGAAATTAACCCTGACTTTATTCTATTGTGACAGTATAAATGCTGAAAAAATCATTAAGTTATCTTTATTATGGTAATTCCTAACATCATACGTTTGTGCACTGTGAGATATTTTAAATGTTTTGTAGATCTAGTCAATTCTTGGTTTATTTTATAGAGATGGAACGAGAGATGGTAAATCATCTGTTGTTTCACAGTTTGTAATTTACCCTCCTAGTCATTTATCAGTAGTTAAAGCGACAGTGGATATTTTTAATTGGCAGATCAGCATCAGTCCTGCAGTGCTACATGAATACTTTATTGTCATTGAACATTGTACTTGTACACTTGTGTGTGTGTGTGTGTATATATATATACACTCACCGGCCACTTTATTAGGTACACCATTCTAGTAACGGGTTGGACCCCCTTTTGCCTTCCGAACTGCCTCAATTCTTCGTGGCATAGATTCAACAAGGTGCTGGAAGCATTCCTCAGAGAGTTTGGTCCATATTGACATGATGGCATCACACAGTTGCCGCAGATTTGTCGGCTGCACATCCATGATGCGAATCCCCCGTTCCATCACATCCCAAAGATGCTCTATTGGATTGAGATCTGGTGACTGTGGAGGCCATTTGAGTACAGTGAACTCATTGTCATGTTCAAGAAACCAGTCTGAGATGATTCCAGCTTTATGACATGGTGCATTATCCTGCTGAAATTAGCCATCAGATGTTGGGTACATTGTGGTCATAAAGGGATGGACATGGTCAGCAACAATACTCAGGTAGGCTGTGGCGTTGCAACGATGCTCAATTGGTACCAAGGGGTCCAAAGAGTGCCAAGAAAATATTCCCCACACCATGACACCACCACCACCACCAGCCTGAACCGTTGATACAAGGCAGGATGGATCCATGCTTTCATGTTGTTGACGCCAAATTCTGACCCTACCATCCGAATGTCACAGCAGAAATCGAGACTCATCAGACCAGGCAACGTTTTTCCAATCTTCTATTGTCCAATTTCGATGAGCTTGTGCAAATTGTAGCCTCAGTTTCCTGTTCTTAGCTGAAAGGAGTGGCACCCGGTGTGGTCTTCTGCTGCTGTAGCCCATCTGCCTCAAAGTTCGACGTTCTGTGCGTTCAGAGATGCTCTTCTGCCTACCTTGGTTGTAACGGGTGGCTATTTGAGTCACTGTTGCCTTTCTATCAGCTCGAACCAGTCTGGCCATTCTCCTCTGACCTCTGGCATCAACAAGGCATTTCCGCCCACAGAACTGCCGCTCACTGGATGTTTTTTCTTTTTCGGAAGTTCGCAGCCTGGTGATGCTAACAGCACCACATTGCAAACAGCAGCGACGTGATCCTCAGATCACCAAAACAGACACCCTCCATCCCCTGGCTGCACCTAGAAATTCTGTCCATATAAATTATGAAGAATTGGTATTATACAGAATTATACAGAATCGGTGACAAAGGACACCCCTGACAGAGTTCAACCCTCACTGGAAACAAGTCAGACTTACTGCCGGCCATGCGACCCAAGCTCCTGAATCTGAATCCTGAATCAGCCAAGACCGCCCCACAACATCCAGAGATTTGAGGAACTTTGGGTGGATCTTGCCCACCCCGAAGCCCTGCCACCAAGGACCTCTCTAACTACCTTAGCAACTTCAGCCCCAATGATGGACAAGCCTCTGACTCTGCCTCCTCTGCTGGAGGGCATATTGGTGGGATCGAGAAGCTCCTTGAAGTATTCCTTCTACCACCTAATGACATCCCCAGTGCACCACCTCCACTATTCACTGTGTTAGTGGCACACTGCTTTCCCCTCCTGAGTCGCCTGACAGTTTGCCAGAATCTTCTTGGAGCCGACCAAAAGTCACTTTCCAAGGCCTCATCGAACTCCTCCCACTCCCGGGGACGCCACAAATCGCCTGGCCTGTCGGTACCGGTCGGCTGCTTCTGGAGTCCCACAGGCCAACCATGCCAGATATGACTCCTTCTTCAGCTTGACGACATCCCTCATTCATGGTGACCACCACCGTGTTTGAGGGTTGCCGCCACGACAGGCACCAACTACCTTGTGACCACAGCTCCTGTCCGCCGCCTCAACAATAGAGGAACGGAAAATAGCCCATTCAGACTCAATGTCCTTCTACCTCCCCTGTAATGTGGTTGAAGCTCTCACGGAGGTGAGAGTTGATTATCCGTCTGACGGGTTCTTCTGCCAGATGTTCCCAGCAAACCCTCATTACACGTTTGGGTCTGCCTGGTCTGACCTGCATCTTCCCCCACCACCAGATCCAACTCACCACCAGGTGGTGATCAGTTGACAGCTCAGCTCCTCTCTTCACCCGAGTGAAGACACATGGCCGCAAATCTATTGACACAACAACAAAGTCGATCGGTGAACTGCGGCCTAGGGCATCCTGGCGCCATGTGCACTTATGGACACTCTTGTGCTCAAACATGGTGTTTGTGATGGACAGAGCGTGATTTGCACACAAGTCCAACAACTCTAATCACACCTCTTCAGGTCTCACGGTCATTGTCCATGTGAGCGTTGAGGTCCCCCAGTATGACAACAGCGTCTCCAGGGGGAGCACTTTCCAGTACCCCCCCACCCCCACAGATTCTAAGAATGCTGGGTATTTTGAACTGCCGTTCGGCACAAAAGCATAGACAACAGTCAGAACCCGTTCCCCAACCCAAAGGCGTATGGATCCTGAAGGCATTATACATAAGGGTTTGTTTGGACCACTCTTTGTCTGACCCGTCACCTAGGACCAATTTGCCTTGGGAGACCCTACCAAGGGCTTTTGCCCTGGACAACGTAGCTCCTATGATCATTCAAGCATGCAAACCCCTCCACCACAATAAGGTGGTAATCCAAGGAGTGTATATATATTTGTATATAGTACTTTCATCTTTATATACATTATAATATAGTAATTAACACTAGTATTCCCAGCATTTTCATTACACTCCTTCTTCTACCAGAGACTGCCAAATGACAGTGCTGGAGTAATTTGCATCGGGATGGGCGGCGTGACCCATTAGGCCATTTTTTGTTATGTACATGCTGCCACTACTAGGTAATGCTAAACAGGGGGATGGGTGTGAACTATGATGATCCATTGACTCAGATGGAGAAGAAAAAACCCTTGATTTTAACCCTTCTTGATAAGTTAAAATTGCTTTAAAAATAGTACTTTATCTTAATTTGAGTCAAATTTATTTGTCAAAAAAAGGTTTGCCAATGGGGTGAGATATTTTGACTTAAAACAAGACAAAATGTCCTGATTAGATTCTTTTATTTTGGGTTTTAAGAAAAAAAAAGTCTTTTCACAAGTAGCTGAGGGTTGTTTTTATATAAATTTATGTAAAAATATCTTTACCTATTGGCAGTTTTTTAAAAGACAAAATTACTTAAAATAAGTAAAATAAATCTGACCTTTAGCTATTTTGACCAATCAGGATGTCACCTTTTGCAGCGAAAAAACAATCCAAAATTATTACGACGGAGGCAGATTTGAGATGTTTTGGATTTATAGTTCCAATAATTTCTTTGTGTCAGATTTATAATAAAGAGAAAGATGACTGCAGACATAGGAAAACTTGTTAATAAAGTGCATAAACTTTATATAATAAACTGCACCAAAGTAAATAGCTTATCTAGCTACATGCTGAGTGAAATGAATTAGATTTCTTGTGAATATAAATATTCATTCATTCATTTATCCATTATCTCCCGCTTTATCCTCTATTAGGGTCGTGGTGGGGTTCCCCATGCCCATCCAGGTGAGAGCGTTTTGGGCACTGGGCAGATACACCCAGGACAGGGCACCAATCTATCGCTGGGCACACACTCACTCACACAGACACGCACACACACTCCATATGGGGCAATTTGGAGAACTCAATTGACTTGATCCATGTTTTTGGACTGTGGAAGGAAACTGGAGAACCCGGAGGAAACCCACGCAGACACGGGGAGAACATGAAAACTCCACCCAGATGGGGATTCGAACGAGGAATCCCTAGTGCTGAGAGGCAAACGTGCTAACCACTAAGCCACCGTGCCGCCAATATATAAATATAATAAAATAAAATATTAACAGAAGCAGAATCTGTGCAAAGCTATTGCACATGTCCCATTTAAAGTGAAAAATGTGAAATTGCACAATACTGTTTAAATGATGCATGTTGTGTCACGTATTTGTATTTAACAGAGCTATGGCACTGTTGTAAAAACTGTCTCGTAGTCTGTGTTCTGATTCACCCATGCTGTCTACCCGAGGGCAGCAGTTCGAACATTCGGTACCCTGGGTGTGTACTGTCTATTTTAATCTTGTGTGCCCTAAAAATAAATACATCTATTAAATTACATAAAAATAAGGTAAATTAATTCTTATAAACAGAACTTTAGTCCGTGATTGTTACGAATTGTCCGTTCTTCCCCGGAAGGAGGGCGGCTAACGCGGAGATGTAGCGTTCAGCCGCTCGCGCCTTGTGAGCGCTCCCGGGTACCGACCACGCGGGGAATATAGCGTGCGTCGGTCCACGGCGAACGCTCCCACGGGATACGACCCACGCGGAGAAGGTGCGCAGCGCCGACCCGTGGTGGAACGCGGAAGGAGAGTCCAAAACACTGGGATAAAATCCAAAATGTAAATTTAATAAAAGTTGGTGACGGGACACCAACAGAAAGGGGGAACAAACGAAACAAAGTAACATTGGGTATACATAACCTCAAAACAAAGACGTGCGCCAAGTACCGGGATAACAAAGATTAAATAACAAACCCAACTAAACATGTGACCAAAATCAACCAATCACCCAAATGAGACAATGAAGGTCCAAACGAGGGACAGGTGCCACAGGCACCTGTGACATACCCCCACCCCAAGGGTCGCGCAAAAAGGAAAAGCGGCCCTAAAACAAAAGAAAATAATAAAGAATAATAAACAGTCCTGAAAAAAAAACAAAAACGGGGGGGGGGGGGGGGGGGGGGTAACGGTCCCTCTGGCGCTGAAGCCTGTTGGCTGCATCCGCTGACAGCGTAGAGCACGGCATCTCGCTACGGAGCGCGGATCGGCGTCCTCCTGCCGCGAGGCGAGGACAGCGCCCCTGGCTCTCGGAGTCTGCGGCTGGCGGACCCTGGTGCCCGGGGTCGGTAACGGAGCGGTCCCCGACGCCCAGACTCGGCAGTAGGCGGTCCCCGATGCTCGGCTTCCTCAGCGGTGCAGCCCCTGGTCCTCCAAATCAGCGGTGGGTGACCCCTGGTGTCCGGAACTCTCCAGATACTGTTGGCACGTCTTTCTGTTACCAATGTCCGTTCTTCCCCGGAAGGAGGGCGGCTAACGCGGAGGTGTAGCGTTCAGCCGCTCGCGCCTTGTGAGCGCTCCCGGGTACCGACCACGCGGGGAATATAGCGTGCGTCGGTCCACGGCGAACGCTCCCACGGGATACGACCCACGCGGGGAAGGTGCGCAGCGCCGTACCGTGGTTGAACGCGGAAGGAGAGTCCAAAACACCGGGATAAAAGCCAAAATGTAAATTTAATAAAAGTTGGTGACGGGACACCAACAGAAAGGGGGAACAAACGAAACAAAGTAACATCGGGTATACATAACACCAAAACAGAGACGTGCGCCAAGTACCGGGATAACAAAGATTAAATAACAAACCCAACTAAACATGTGACCAAAATCAACCAATCACCCAAATGAGACAATGAAGGTCCAAACGAGGGACAGGTGCCACAGGCACCTGTGACATAACATTTCACTACTCAAGCCATTCAATCCAGGCCCCCTTGACGATGAACCACATCAACGGATAGCTCAGGAACTTCCTCACGACCGCCCGACTTACACCATCAGGGAGATCCTTGACTCCCGCAGGACTGACTCAGGACTGGAGTACCTGGTCGACTGGGAGGGGTACGGTCCTGAAGAACGTTCTTGGACTAGACGAACTGACATACTGGACAGGACGCTACTCGACCAATACCACCTGACACACCCTGACCGTCCTGCTCCTCGTCCCAGAGGGAGACCCCCTCGCACACCTGGCCGCAGAGGCAGGCTCCCGGGCTCCCTACCCAGCAGGCCTAGGGGTCGCCCACGCCAGAGTCCTCTACCTGCCTCTGCTCCCTCTAGTACCAGCCAACTTCTCCCGGCTGGCAATCAGGACACGGGTCTCCCGATCCCTCAGCCTCGTAGGCCCAGGGGTCGTCCTCGCTCTAGACCACGTCCTGAGTCTGACCCATCATCCGGTCCCTCTTCTGGCCCGGGCAGAGCCACCCGCAGCACCCGTTCCCGTCCCGACCCTCCCCGAGTTAGTTCCGGCAGGTCGTCTCCAGTTGCCCCCGGTGGTGCCCCCTTGACGACCTCTTCAGGGGGGGGCTATGTAAGAAATCCGGGTTCTGCTTCGGTCTCTCCTGCACGCTCTGTCACCCGCGCCCTTAGCCCCGCCTTCTAGTTTTCGCTTTCGCTACGGCACCAGGTGAGGCTAATTTGTTTGATGGGTCTTTACTCTTATTTAAGCTCTGTCTTCGCACGGGACGGATCGCGAAGTATTGTCCCTGAGTTATCATACATGCCGAGCGATTTTTTGACTGCTATCCTGTCTACTTTGTGTCTCGTGGTGCGTCTGGTCTCGGTGAGTGCGTGTCTGTTTATGTTAGCTGTTGTTAGCATCTGCGTTCTCACCTCCGTGTATAGATCAGTATTTGTCGTTGTATGAGTGAACGTCTTCGTTTATCTGTGATCGCTCCCTGGTGTCTGTCTAATCCTCTTTCTGTTTTCAGTGTTCATCCTGTCCTTAGTGTCCTGCGTCTCGGGAGCGATCTCTGTCCGTCCGCTCAGGTGGTTCGGCTTCGGCCGGGTGGGGCGGAGTTCGCGCTCGCCCTAGCCTGCTCCGCTGGCGCGCCACCACCTGAGGGCGTCCGTGTCTCATTGTTCACTCAGCATACTAACGGTTCCCATCTTTTTACTAATACGCTCTGTTTTGGTGAACTAACGTTATTTCCTTCCCTGTGTACTAATACCTTGACTGTCCTCCCATCCCTCGTTTGTCTCAGTCTGGTTCCCAACCGTCAGTCGTCCCGTGTAGTTCACCATACCTTTTTGTGCACTTTCTACACTCTTTCTTCCTTCAGGTTTTCGTCTAACACTCTCTTTGACACGCCTGTTCTTTCTGTCATAGGTTTTGTTGTTTTGTCTATCCTAGACACACTCACTAGTTCTTTCTACTTCTTCTCACGCATAGCCAGTGTAGGGTTCTCTTTCTACAGCGTAGTTTATTCTGTGTACTTTGTTTTGTTTCGTTATTGGTTTGGCTCGGTGTTGTGCTCTGCCCAGTCCTCTGTCCAGGTTCCACACCCCGGCCTGGTTCCAGTTGGCAACACCTCCCTCGACCAACCCTCCTCCTGCACTACCCTACCTCTGCCTTGCTTCTTAATAAACCTCGTTTGTTCTGCATCTACGTCTCCAGACCAATCTTTACAGACCATCTGTGACAGTGATATTTGTCCAGTTTATTTTTACACTTCATGTCCACAAAAGTTAATCACAAACGTCATTAAAAGTAGGTGAATTAGAAATTAAATAGAATACACTGATTTGTAAATCTCATGCACCCATTATTTTATTCCTTTATTTATTTCATTAAAACATAGTAAAACATAAACATCAAATCAGATCTCCAAATTGCGATATTTTTCACCATTTCCAAAAAATATCAGCTCGTTTTGAATTTGTGCTTCTTGAAAATGTTTCTTTTATAGCCAGTTATATTACTGACCTGTTGTCAATATAACTAGGTAGTTGTCAAATGCTACAGCAGTTTTGTGTGTGTGTGTGTGTGTGGCAATTTTTCAACCTTTTGTTGTACTTGTTGTACTTGTACTTGAGATGTGCTGCTGGCATTAAACTTAACATGAGCTAAAATTTTCCATGAAATTGTGAAATGTCTCAGTTTTAACATCTGATATGCAGTTTGTGTCCAATTTCGTTAATAAGATTTGCAAATCTTTGCATTCTGTTTTTATTTACATTTAACATGGCCTTGTGCTATTTCAGGGAAAATAAAAGCTTGTTTTGAATTTGATGGCAGCAAAACATCTCATCTGTGCATCATCTGTGTTGCATTTATTTTTCTTTTAACAATTGTCTGTAAACATCACCAGTTGCTGAAGTTTTGTGAGAGGAACACAGTCTCATTATTGTGTAATGTAGAATTTTAGCTGCTCAAGTGCCCTGGACAGCTATTGCCAGATTTTTCATTTCTTTATGCGACTGGCAGGCCAGTTCAGCATGTGGGTTCTTCTACTTTTCTTCTATCCATGCTGTTGTGACAAATGCAGTATGTGGGAAGTAAGCAATGTTTTGCTAAAATATACAAGGATGTCCCTAAAAGAGATGGTTTCTGGATGAAGCAAATGTTGCTCTAAAACCTCAATGTACATTTTAATAGTGATGGTGGCTACACACCATAAGCACAAATAGTGATGGTAGCTACACACCATAAGCACAAATGCAACCCCATACCATCACCTGTTTTGTGTTTCGTTCCGTTTTTCAGTTAATTAACGTTCATTAGTTCATTAGTTTCGTTAATTAACTCGGTGTTGTCATTGGTTTGTTTTGTGCACATGGTCTGGGGTCGTTTTGTATTTATGTCCATTGTTTTTTGTCACCGGGGCTGGTCGTCTGTTTTATGTCACGTAGTCATTTTCGTACCTCATGTTTTGTGGTGCACTGCACCTTTAATAAACCTGTTTTCGGCTACCTGCGTGCCTGGCTCCCTTCAGCGCGTGTTTACGCAGCGGCTTTGCGCTCGTATGCGCCACCGCTTCAGCCCGAGGTAGACTGTCGTGACAGAACGACCAGCCAAGGAAAGTTGGGGAGTCCAGAGCCCAGGTAAGCTCTTTCTTAAATTTTTCTTTGCGGGGGCCGTGTAGCCTCGTACTCGTGGCGCGTTCCGCCGTGTCCGCGAGTGCGCTATGCGCAGCTCGCCGTCCCAGAGCCGTAAGGACGGCTCGATCAGTGTAATGTCAATGTGTGATTATGATTCCGATGATGAGTGGATGTGGAGGTATGGATATGAGGCGCTTTGTGCGGAGGAAGGCCTGGACCTGATCGAGGTTTCCGATGATGAGGCGGGCGACTCATATTCTGCCCATACGAACCCTCCTCAACTCTGAGGAGTTCTGGACGGACGCTCCGGTCCAGTTTGTTAAACCCCCCGCGGCGAAATCCAGGCGCAGAGCGCGCCGGCGCGGTGCTAAGACGCAGCGTACGCGCGGCACGTGTGCTGCGGGGCAGTCACGTGACGCGCCCGCGCCGGACCGCGCTGGATCGCGCTGCGAGGGGGCGGTTCCGGAGCCAACACTCGGGGGGGTAGATGTGGATCCGTGTCCCCCTGTCTCGTGTGTCCAGTCCGTCTTCCCCATGTCTGAGATGTCTGTGTGTTTTGGCATTGCGGTGGGGGTCTACATGTTTTGTGTGCAGGATGGCAAGCCCGAGGTGCCGGCCGAGGTCCGCCCAGCGTGCATGCCCGCCAAAGTCCTGCCAGCGTGCGTGCCCGCCGAGGTCCGCCCAGCGTGCGTGCCCGCCGAGGTCCGCCCAGCGTGCGTGCCCGCCGAGGTCCTGCCAGCGTGCGTGCCCGCCGAGGTCCTGCCAGCATGCGTGCCCGCCGAGGTCCTGCCAGCATGCGTGCCCGCCAAGGTCCTGCCAGCGTGCGAACCCGCTGAGGTCCAGCCAGCATGCGTGCCCGCCGAGGTCCTGCCAGCGTGCGAACCCGCTGAGGTCCAGCCAGCGCGCGTGCCCATCCCGAAGTCCAGGGGCGTCACGCCGCCCATCCCGAAGTCCAGGGGCGTCACGCCGCCCATCCCGAAGTCCAGGGGCGTCACGCCGCCCATCCCGAAGCCCAGGGGCGTCACGCCGCCCATCCCGAAGCCCAGGGGCGTCACGCCGCCCATCCCGAAGCCCAGGGGCGTCACGCCGCCCATCCCGAAGCCCAGGGGCGTCACGCCGCCCATCCCGAAGCCCAGGGGCGTCACGCCGCCCATCCTGAAGCCCAGGGGCGTCACGCCGCCCATCCCGAAGCCCAGGGGGCGTCACGCCGCCCAGCCCGAGCAGCAGGGGCCGCACGCCGCACGCCCCGAGCAGCAGGGGCCGCATGCCGCACGCCCCGAGCAGCAGGGGCCGCACGCCGCACGCCCCGAGCAGCAGGGGCCGCACGCCGCACGCACCGCCGCCAGGGGGCGTCCGCCTCGCCACGCCGCCAGGGGGCGCCCGCCCCGCCACGCTGCCAGGGGGCGTCCACCGGACCACGCCGCCAGAGGGCGTGGCCCACTCCTCGTCCGACGTGGGCGCCCGCCAGACCACGCAGCCAGGGGGCGCCCGCCTCGCCACGCAGCCAGAGTGCGTGGCCATCTCCTCGCCCGATGTGGGCGTCCATCGGACCACGCTGCCAGAGGGCGTGGCCCACTCCTCGTCCGATGGGGGCGCCCGCCTCGCCACGCAGCCAGAGTACGTGGCCAACCCCGCGCCCGATGTGGGCGTCCACCGGACCACGCAGCCAGAGGGCGTGGCCCATTTCTGATCCGCCGTGGGCGTCCAGCGGACTTTGCAGCCAGAGGGCGTTCGGCATGCCTCACCCACAGAGGGCGCCCACCCGAGGGTGCCTTCCAAGCCCCGCTCGAGGAGGGCGGAGGACCCCCCCCCCCCCCCCCCGGGACTGTTATTTTTTCTCTTGGTCGCGTCCCCCCGTTGCGCGACCGCAGGGGCGGGGGTAATGTAACAGGTGCACCTGTCACCTGTTTTGTGTTTCGTTCCGTTTTTCAGTTAATTAACGTTCATTAGTTCATTAGTTTCATTAATTAACTCGGTGTTGTCATTGGTTTGTTTTGTGCACATGGTCTGGGGTCGTTTTGTATTTATGTCCATTGTTTTTTGTCACCGGGGCTGGTCGTCTGTTTTATGTCACGTAGTCATTTTCGTACCTCATGTTTTGTGGTGCACTGCATCTTTAATAAACCTGTTTTCGGCTACCTGCGTGCCTGGCTCCCTTCAGCGCGTGTTTACGCAGCGGCTTTGCGCTCGTATGCGCCACCGCTTCAGCCCGAGGTAGACTGTCGTGACAACTAACAAGATGAATGCTTTTCTATTGGTTGCAGATGGAAGTAGTCCAGCATTAACATGCATACAATATACTTGAATAAACTAATTAATCTCCTTAGCTGTGTTTTCTATCTTTACAATATTATATCTCTTGGTGTGTAAATATGGCTGTGACAGGTGCCTCGGGCACCTGTCCCTCGTTTATTTTACTCATGGACTCTGTTGGGTGATTGGTTTATTTTGTGCACATGATTGGGTGTGTTTTGTATTTAGTTCCGTATTCCCTAAAATCCTGTGCACGTCTTTGTTTGCGGTATCTACCCAATGTTAGTTTGTTTCGTTCGTTCCCCCCTTTCTGTTGGTGTTCCTACACCATTTTTAATAATAAACCTGTTTTGTTTTTATACCCGGTGTTCTCTGGACTCTCCTTCCATGCTTCAACCACGGAACAACGCTGCGCAACATCCCCGCGCAGGTTGTATCCGTGGGAGTGTTTGGCGTGACGGACCGGCGTACGCATTATTCCCCGCGTAGCCGGTGCCCAGGAAGCGCTCACTAGGCGCGAGCGGCGTACGCAGTATTCCCCGCGTAGCCGATCTCCTCCAGGGAAGAACGGAGCATCTAACAGAAAGACATGCCAAACCATCTGGAGAGTTCCGAGCACCAGGGGTCGCCCTTCGCTGAGCCGGAGTACCAGAGGCCGCCCGCTGACGATTCCGAGCACCAGGGACCGCCCACTGCCGAGTACGAGCACCAGGGACCGCCCGCTTTCGAGTCTGAGCACCAGGGACCGTCCACTGCATTGTCCGGGCACCGGGGGCCACCCGTCGCCGTTTCCCGAGCATCAGAGGCCGTTCGCCATCGATCCCGAGCACCAGGGGCCGCCCATCGCCGACTCCAAGCTCCAGGGTCCTCCCGCCGCCGACTCCAAGCACCAGGGGCGCTCTCCCCGCCTCGCAGCTAGAGGGCGCCGATCTGCGCCTCGCAGCGCTTCGTCAGCAGGGGACATCCAGTATGCCTCATCACCAGAGTGACCCCCCCCCCTTTTCTCCGCGAGAACTTTTTTTTATTATTTATTTATTTTATTATTTTTTTCTTTCTCTTTCTCTCGTTCTGGGTCGCTTCCCCCTTTTGCATGACCCTTGGGGTGGGGGTATGTCACAGGTGCCTCGGGCACCTGTCCCTCGTTTATTTTACTCATGGACTCTGTTGGGTGATTGGTTTATTTTGTGCACATGATTGGGTGTGTTTTGTATTAAGTTCCGTATTCCCTAAAATCCTGTGCACGTCTTTGTTTGCGGTATCTACCCAATGTTAGTTTGTTTCGTTCGTTCCCCCCTTTCTGTTGGTGTTCCGTCACCAGTTTTAATGAATAAATCTGTTTTGGTTTTTATCCCGGTGTTTTTCTGGACTTTCCTTCCGCGTTCAGCCACGCGGAAGGTCATACTTGTGGGAGCGTTTTCCCTCCGTTGGCCGGCGTACGCAGTATTCCCCGTGTAGCCGGTGCCCGGGAAGCGCTCACTAGGTGCGAGCGGCGTACGCAATTGCTCCGCGTAGCCGATCTCCTCCGGGAAAGAACGGAGCTTCTAACAATGGCACATGTGCTGTAATGTATGTAGATTTGTGAATTTAATTAGGGTTTTTTTCCACAATAGTTCATATAAAATAAGAAACTAACAAAAGTAAATGCAGCTTTAGTGTAAGAGAAGCAGTTGAAGCAAACACAGATCAATGTCACATATTGATCTGTGACAGTCACCACACAAACAGGAAACAGTCTATGAGTCTCATACTGAGGTAAATAAATGAAAGTAAAAATGTTTTTAATGAATTGTTCTGTAAATCACAAAACCAGTTGAGCAACATAAATCTGTCAGCTGGTTCAACTTATCAAATAAAATGCTAAATAATTTGCTGCTGATACAGGAAGCAAACTCTAATGGTGTGGAGATTTCTTTTTCATTTTTGTATCTTACTCAGACTAAAAGAATGTGAAGCAACCAGTAAAATAGTAACTTAGTGTTATACATTAAAAAACTACTTTTTGTTGAATATGAATAAACAGGTACAACCTGCCCATTCATTTGCTGTTTAAAATTCTGATAAAAAAACATCATGATGGTAAATATAATGCTAAAATTGCCCAATTTAAATACATTTTATTTTAACAAGGTCATATATTTTACTTAATACATATCCAGCTAATTTATGAATTCAAAAGAATGCCATAAATCAAGAATCAACTTGCCATAAATGAAGAATAAAAAAAAGAAATTTGGAAATTTGTTTATGGAACAAAAAGCCTCTAAAATTGAATTTGTTATGATCCTGAGATTGTGCTAGAATTAAAAAAAAATCTAGTTTGTAAAACTGAGAATGTTCTTTTTCTGCAGTGCCATGTAAGGCCCCAAATATCAGAAGAGTTGAAGGTTTGGTAGCTGGTTATGATGTTGGACTATCAATCCAAAGGCTGTGGGTTCAAATCCTAGATCCACTGATGTTACCTCTGTGGATCATTGAACAAAACCCTTTACCCTTACTGTTCCAAGAGGCACTGTGTGAACCCTGTGTTCCGACCCCAACCAAGTTTAGATACTTGTAAGTCGCTTTGGATAAAAGCATCTTCTAAATAAAAGCCTTGTCCTGTTCAGGCAGAGTTTTTCTTATGATTCTCTGAATGTTTGGATGATATATACCATAGATTTCTTAAATTCTTTAGAATATCTTACAGCAAGATAACAAAACACATAAACAAATTATATAAGGCCAAAAGAATACTGACTTCTATTTTAAAAATATAAACTCATTTAGTGGATGGGTGACATTGTGGCACAGTGTACAGCAAGTACTGTAGGTAGTGGACATGAATCCTTTGACTCCAGTTTTTCTTTGTGGAGTTTTCATACACTACGTGTCTGTTTCCTCCAGGAACTCTGGTTTTCACCCATATCCCACAAATATGTTGGATGAATTAAAGAGACTAAGCTGTCCCTAGGTGTGAAAGTATTTATTTTTAATGAAAAGTACAAAGCAGGGTGTAACACAGTTTTAGAAAAATAAATAAATCAAAGATCAGATGTTCACTTGGTTATCTGCCTTTAACTGAAGTGAAATACAAACCGGATTCCAATAAAAGTTGGGACACTAAACAAATTGTGAATAAAAACTGAATGCAATGATGTGGAGATGGCAAATGTCAATATTTTATTTGTAATAGAACACAGATCAAAACAGACAGGTCAATCAGACAGGTCGCATTCAGTTCCTTCAATATTTTTTCTTTTATTAAGCCCTTTGAAAATAAGTAATGCAAATTACTGTAAGCAAATGACTAAAACTGTCAAACAAGGAGGCTGAATTATAAAAAATTTGATTGAGAAGCAAGTTGTGAACTAAAATTTAAAAGCAGCATGCACTTTTGTTATATAACTGTTTGCTAAACAAAACAAATACAGAAATATGTTGATGTCTGGTGTAAGCAGAAAGTAGATTGTTGAAGTAACAGGAATGTGCATTTAGTGTTTTACAAAAGAAGAATTGCATTTTACCCTGAGTTAATCACAGGAAGAAATAAACTGTAAACTTTATGGTTGAAATATGAAAACTTTAACTTTACTGTGGATTATTACAGTACATCTTTTTCCCACATGTTTCTTCAGTGAACTTTTAGTTTTATATCCATTGTTTATGAAAATCTGACCACTTACAATAGTTATTTTAGACTACACACAAGTGTAATTTTCATACTCACTCTTTTTAACTCAAAATTCATGATCATTCATATGTGTGTCCTAATAAGCAAATACCTACATGAGGTGTAGAAGTACCATTCCAAGAAACAAGTCTGAAAATAAATCTCTCTTACACATAAAAAAATGCATATCATTGGTGCCACAATTAGATAAAAAAAACTATTTACATAGAAGCCAGGATTCACATTAGTTTTAACATGTTTGCTAATAAAATGGATTTATGTTTAAAGAAGCATTTGTGTGTATTTGATCAAACTTTAACAAATTATGATACATATAATTTATAATTTGCTTGCTTTTAAAAAAGTGACAGGATTAGGACTTCTAATGGTTGCAGATGAAAGTATTCCAGCATTAACGAAATATGAAAAAAAAGCATAAATACTTTAATGAACTGATTAATCTCTTTAGCATTGTTTTCTAGTTTTACAACATTATCTGCCTTAGTGTGTAATTATCGCATTCTATTGTAAAATATGTAGATCTGTACATTTAATTAGTTTTTTTCCCCCACAACAATTAAAATAAAAAACAGAACTAATTGACTGAGAAAAGGAAACTTATTCAAGGGGGAACCGATTTCAAAAAGTGCAGTTATTGTAAGAATTCATAAATATCAATTGGATGTTTATCAACTGGTACAAAGACATGCTTTATATTATAAAAATAAATTGCAGCATATTGATCTGTGACAGTCACCACACAAACAGAAAACAGTCTTTGAGTGTCATACTGAGGTAAATAAATGAAAGTAATGTAGATTTCCCAAAATATTTTTTGAAGAATTTTCTTGTAAACCACAAAACCAGTTAAGCAACATAACTCTGTTTTAACTCAGGTTTAACCTGTAAAATTTATTTAAATAAAAAAAGGGTAAATTTTCTTTTTACTGCTAATCTGGATCGTACAAACTACCACTCGAAGACAGCTTACTTGATGATTCACATTATACAAACAGACCTGAATGCCTTTATTTTTGTGAACGTATGCTGTAAACTATTTTTATTTGATACATTGCTTTTCTGACATATATAAATCAAGAATCAACCTGTTTTGGTCACCTAAAAATCATATATATTTCATAATGGAATCCAAAAGCCTCTAAACCTGTCACACAAATTTGTCATGATCCGGAGTGCTAAGATTTTTAAAAGACCTGAGAATGTTCTTTATGGACATCTGTGTTTGCTCCATGAAGGCTGCTGAACCTGGACCGGATTTCAAAATGCGAAAAGGCTTTGTGTGTATGTAGAGTGGACTAAACTTGGTCTCATTTCTTGGGTCTAAAGTAGAGCTTTTTGGTGAACATGGAGGCAAAGCAGGGCACCTGTTTCTTGCCAATGGCTGAACGATCCATGCAGTTTCCGACACTGCGGTGAGATACTTTGCGGTTGACGAGGGTAAGCAGCTCGGTGAATTCCACTGTGGACCCATACTGCTGTAACATCTCACACAGATCCTGAATATACCAAGAGCCGTTGACTGTCTCTCTGTGTGAATAGAAACCTACAAACAAAAAAGCACATATTTTACATAGTATAGTAAAATATAATGTTATTTCACGGCTTGCAAAGGAATTATGCCCAATTACAAACTTCCAGCTCTATGGTAATAATTTTTTAAAGGCCCATTATTATTTCAGTATGACTTTTTTATGTTTAAAAAAAAAAACAATAAAATCCAGACCTATACAGTTTTCAACCTATTAACATATTAAAAAAACCTGTGAACACTGACTTCAACAAAAATCACAATCTGACCAAACAAATGGTTACTTCTATGAAAAGTTTATATATTTTTGGAAAGCCCTTGCAGGTTAAGTACATTTGTGCTTGACTACATGTATGTAGGGATGGAAAGGTTGTATAATCACACAGGATCAACCGGTCTGGGTGTGAGTTAAACTATCTGACATTCTGTAGTAACACTGCCAGTGTAAACATTGTGCAAGCAGGTAAATTATGAAGAATGGAAGAAAAAAAAAAAACAACAACGATAAAGGCAACACAGAAATTGACATAGCTATTGGTGTAAAAATAATTATTAGTGTTTCTCCTGTTCTAAACACATGCTGCTGGATCTCTTTAAAGGGATTTAAAAAGTGTAGTAGTGTAGTAATGATTTATTGAAAGAATAATTGTGTCACACTGAGAATTATTTTGATCTTGAAGATGGAATCTTACTTAATCTATTAAACTCAAACATTTGTGTTGTTCTGTTTACAAAGCTCAACTGCAACACTTAAAATGTCTTTTATTTACTTTTCTTAAAATGTCTAACCAAACACATTTTAATTTGATAGGTCTTTATTTAAGAAAGAAGTCAATTTGGTGTTCAAATTTCATCTCAGCATTTATAGGTCTAGATAGAATAGATACAGTCTATCAAGGGTCAGTCTAACAGATGAACACATTCAGACCGTGGCAAAATTTAGTATGACTATTCATCTTACTAGCTTGTTATTATTAAATTGTTTGTCCTGTAATCTAGTCACAGTGGTGGCCCATGTTGAGGAGGACATTAATAATAAACAAAAACAATAAATATAAAAAAAAATAAAGGTCTTGGTGGAGTTTCCATGTTCTCTACGTGTGGGTTTCCTCCAAGTTTTCCGGTTTTCTGGCTGGTCAGTCTCTTTTTTATCTCTCAGGTGTTTCTAATATTTAGATTTACCAGCAGCCTAATAATGCTCATTCAATGTAAAGTTGCCTGCCTATACATACTGACTGGTACATTACACACTGTGGTTACATAAAAAAAACACAAGTGAAGTTTGTAAAACTCTGACAAGTGACTTGAAATGACCAACCAGTTTGCACAAAGTGCTGTATATTCAATATACAGATGAACAGTACTGTTTTTTTCTGTTAGTGGTTGAGATGTACAGTTTATCACACTAGTCAGTAAACCATATTTTTTAGTATTTTTTTTTCAGTTTGTTATTTCATGCATTTATAGTCTCATGCATTTCATGCATTTTATTTATTATAAAACCCCCTTTATAATTTTCACTTATTGTTTTCATTTTGTTTTTACATCTTTATTTAACTTTCAATATATATTTTAAACAGCTGCAGAAAAGTTTCCTGAATTAGCCTTTCAGAATATTCTGTTAGTGTAAAGGAGTTGCTGGTAACCTAGGTCTCTAAATACCTAGGTATTTTTTTTTACTCACCCTCAGCTACAGAGTAGCACATAATAAAGTCAGCTCCTGCTGGAAGTGTGTGAATCACACCGGCATCAACCACCACCTCATTGATAATCTTACTGTCCACCATATCCATCTCAGTGACTGGATCATCATGTTTGTCCCCACGGCATGCCTATTATTTAGAAATTTACATTTGATAAGAAATCTTATAGAATCTGTAGAATGTTATACTGTTTATCAAAATAATAACATAAATGGAAAGTGTTTGAACAACTCTTTTCATTAATAAATGTGCATGTTGGGTCCACTCCTGAGTTACTGCTTTGCAAAAAAAAAAAAAAAAAAAACTTTCATAGTTTAATTAAAAACAGAACAACAGACAAATGTATTCCAAATCAATAGCTTGTGTAATGGATACAAACCAGCAGATACAGAATTGATTATTTTAGTGAATAGTACCATCATCTTAAATGTGTAATTTCACAGTTGGCAGCAATGATTTTTTTCTGTGTGAAGTTGCTTGGTTGCTTAGAAATGACCTCAAATAGATAATATAATAATATTATAATAGACAATATGATAATATGATAATGATCTGACTGTGGATTGGTGGAGTATAAACTCTTTAAAGATTTTCAGCCTAATGAAATTTAACAACTCTTCTCCAATAATCAACTTTCCACTTTCAAATATTTTTCTCAGTGCGAAATAATAAAATACAATAAATAACATTATAAATAATTCAAATTAAAAACATTCCCCAGGTTAATGAGCAGCAACTTTTGCTTTATGCAACTAATGAGCAGCAAACTGCCAAAACTTATGCATTTATAGAGGTAAACACACTGGCTGATAATCAATTTATTAAAGAGATACATTTTCATCCTGGCAATGACCTGATATTGTTGGTGAAATGGTTTGTGAATTAATAAACCCCAAACATATTAAAGTAGCTTTATAAAATTTACCAGTGTAAAGTTAATTATTTGGCATGTCACTAATAAGTTCAAACCATTATCATGCACTACCTGGCCAAATAAAAGTTTACCACCATGATTGAACTATGATCTGAGCCAGGTCTGGGTTCAGCAAAGTTATTAAAGTGAAAATACTGAACCACCAGGTTATTTCATCAGTTTTTTTTTTCTCTTATGGCACAGGAATATTCAAAGATTATAATGCCAGAATTTATCATGCACGGATTGGGAAAGATTGATTCAGGGAACATGAGACAACATTTTTACACATGGATTGGTCACCAAGAGTCCAGATCTGAAACCCATTAAGAATCTTTCAGTGGTCCAATCCTTCAGTCATTTTCTATATGAGATCTTGATGGAAAATTAACGCAAATCAGAAACGCTAGACAGAAGTAAATGTTGTAATCAAAGCTGAAGGATGTCTAATATAAGAGTGTTCTACATTTTGGCTAGATAGTGTATGATTTTATAATGTTCAGATATTACATTTGTACATCTGCACAGCACAGCATAATTATTTTAAGTAATAGGTTACTTAGAACCCAGTCTTGAGATTAATGATTAGTGTTCTGACTCATAAACAATGCACAAAAACCAAGCTACAAAGACTTAAAACATAAATAGTGGGCCACACCTCTTTCTCTAATTGAAGTCAGTTTCATTCAGTTCTATTGACACAAAGGTATAAAATTAAACACTTATTCATGCATTTGAGGCAACTGTATTCCTCCAGCTTTGTGAAAACAATTTGGGGAAGGACTTTTTTGGTCCAATAACTAATCCTCAGTTTAAAAAGTATTTTACACCTTTGGAATGAGCCAAACCTGAGACTAATTGGTGTCTGACCTGTGTGTGTCAGTGTGTATTAAAACAGCATGAGATACTGTGTGAGGCAGAGCTAAGGAGATGAAGTAGTTAATTGAATAATCTGCCATAGGTTCTGGTGATGGGCGGCACGGTGGCTTAGTGGTTAACATGTTTGCCTCTCAGCACTAGGGATTCTCGGTTCGAATCCCCAACTGGGTGTAGTTTCCATGTTCTCCCCGTGTCTGCGTGGGTTTCCTCTGGGTTCTCCGGTTTCCTCCCACAGTCCAAAAAAATGGATGAAGTCAATTGAGTTCTCCAAATTGCCCCATATAGAGTGTGTATGCGTGTGTGTCTGTGTGAGTGAGTGTGTGCCCAGCGATAGATTGGCGCCCTGTCCTGGGTGTATCTGCCCAGTGCCCGAAACGTTCTCCCCTGGATGGGCATGGGGAACCCCACCACAACCCTAATATAGGATAAAGCGGAAGATAATGAATGAATGAAAAAGGTTCTGGTGATGGTTTGTACGCAGGTATTTGAAAAGAGGCAAGATATGAAATGAGATGGGAGAGAACTGTTGTGACAGGAACAGAGGCTTGGTGGCAGAATAAAAAATGGCAATAGACGGAAAGGCCGTTGGCAATTTTGGTACCAACAGCACACCCTCAACTCAACCTGTTAATGAAACCCAATTATGTAACTGACAAATCATGCCTCCGATGCTGATTGTGTCATGTGAAAATACCTATTAAATAATCATAATAAAAAGCAGTAATTTAGACCTCATTTGTCCTTTGGACCCACAATCTGTCTTACAAAGAGCAAAGAGAAAACTTCAAACCTATTGAGTTGGGACATCAGTTTAACTACCAACCTACAAAGTCTTTTTTGTGGAATATGAGCAACTCCATCAGATTCATGTTGATGTGATGGTTAGATGTCTGTATTTATTAGGCTATTATTGTGTGATTAAAAAAACAGGCTTACCTGCAGTATAAAGATCTTAGGTTTCCCCACCAAACTCTTACAGTTTGTTCCTCTGAACATTGCTGTGATGTCCTTGATCTCAATCTTGTCATCATAGGCGAAAACATGACCGTTCTCTCCATGGCTCAAAAACACGCAGACAAAGGAGTCAGCATTACCGTGATTCTTGTTTGCAACTACAAGCAAAAATGAGTGTGAAAACAAAATCTAAAAAAGGTTTAAATAAGAAAAATGTCTTATAACTTAAAAACATACTTTCTTCAAGTATTTTGAGAATATCATCTCGTTTTAGGTCATCGTATGCTTTCACCTCAAAGTCAAGGGCTGTAAACCTGAATCAGCAGTGGTGTCAAAATATAAAATGATTGCTCGCAACAATAACAGACAGCATTTGTCATTTAATCTATAGAACAACGTAGATGATTAAAGATTGTATAAATGGGCAGGTATGAGTAATCTCACACAACATTACTTTTCACTAGTTCAGCTATATTTTTTATAAAACACATGGGTATTTCTGCTTATACAATTTAAATGAAAATTGTATTGTTTTATTAAAGGCTCTTACAGGTTGCTAAAATCAAACTAAAGTCTTTGCATGTTTTGACATGTTTTGATGAATATGGTGTGAAGAAAGTTTAGTGCACAGAGCCCTAATCAAACAAGTGCGGGATGAACATTAAATAAGCCAGACTTTTTACAGATACTTCCTAGATAGATAGATAAAATGGTTTTTATCAAAACAGTTATGGGACAATTTTGTATCTTCTATTTCCAAAGAAAACCAAAACAGTCATATGTATTATATCAAATCATATCATATCATATCATACAGACTACACACAAAAATGAATTCTTCTACTTCACTAGGGAATTAAACGCTTCTTGCTGTGAGACAAGTTCACACTCCACTTCACCACTCTAGTTTGTAGTGTAACAATTAGTACAATAGATTGGCAGTACTGTAAGATAATTATTCATGTGCACTACAAATTAAAGCCAATGGTGTAATGTTTATTGTGTACTGTTTTATAAACATGTAAATGTACCTTTTAATAAGGTTGTTTTTGTCTGCATTAGTTCCATTTCGGTTGTTTAACCTCAGTTGCCAGTAGAAGCGCTCCTGGTTAAAGATTAGTGCCACACCCCTGTGCTTATGATTCATTTTGTATTCCTCATTGGGGTCTAAGATAAATGCACTAAAACACAACATGCATTTCTAATGTAAAAATAATCACATACAAAATATAGCATGAGCTGTGCTGTGCATTCATTACCTTTGACCAAACATGGCATCAGTCTCTGTAAAGCCCTCTTTCTGAACTAAGTGAGAAAAGAGATGTGGAGTGGTTTTACAAGTCTTACTAGTGAGAACTGAGATACACATCATCAAAAAATATAGACACCTTTGCGAACATTTTGGAAAGCCTATTTCAAATCTAATTTAAGTTTTTAACACGATTTAGGAGAGTATCTGTGGAAAATTGTGCTATTTAAGTAACAATGCACTGGTGTCAAGTGTGAAAAACACTTGACACCAAGCGACGATTTAAGAATAATGTTGATCAATCCAGTTACACCTCTGGTTAAATGTAATAAATCTCCCCATCTAGTTGCCAACACAAGTTGGTGTAAAAATATCACTGGCCTGCTTTTTAAAAAGCTTTTACTTGATTTAATAGATTTGGTGATCTGGATAGACTCAGCAAAAAATATTTCTGTCTGTATCACAAAGAAACGAGCACCTGCACCACAGAGCAGGTATTATTTGGTTGGTGCATTATTCCTATCCCAGCACTGTCACTGAGGTGTTTAAAATGCAACTACAGCAGCACTGCTGCACTAAACTCTCACTGCATCAGTGTCACTGCAAAATAAACAATGCACCACATGAATTATATCTGTTCTGTGATGGTTCTGACAAATAGAGAACAGAGAATAAACAGGGGACCAAGAAATAAAAACTTAAATTAAGTCAGAAAGAAATTAGTAGATTCATGGAAAATAAAGTCTGACAAAATCACTTAATCATAAATAACTCATTGTATGTATTACTTGAACTTTAAACTGAATGCTACCTCCTAAAGTGAAACTAATATCTGATTAATGACTAGTGAACAGTCTCTAATAATCTCTAATACATATAATGTTGACTTTATAACATTGAGAATTTTAGTTTACTTTTGTATTACATGTGGCAGTGTTATAATTAAAGCAACATAATTTAAAACACTTAATGTCCTCTTAATTGTTAGTATATAAAAATCTAGCTGAAGTGTCTAAATATGTCTGGTGCAAATTTATGAAATACGTCCAGATGAAACAAACCTGCAGAGCCATGGTGTTTTGAGTCAGAGTCCATCTTATTATGTTCTGCAAAAACAATAATAAATAAATTTGCAAAAAAATAACACATCAAAAGTTTTTTGGGTTTTTTTTCCATGGAAATGGTGTTCACTTAGTGACACCTGAAAATCTATATAAATATCACTGTATAAATCATTCATTCATTATCTCCCGCTTTATCCTCTATTGGGGTCGCAGTGGGGTTCCCCATGCCCATCCAGGGGAGAACGTCTCGGGCGCTGGGCAGATACACCCAGGACAGGGCGCCAATCCATCGCTGGGTACACACTCACACACTCAAACACACTCTATATGGGGCAATTTAGAGAACTCAATTAACTTGATCCATGTTTTTGGACTGTGGGAGGAAACCGGAGAACCCGGAGGAAACCCAAGCGGACACGGGGAGAACATGGAAACTCCACCCAGATGGGGATTCGAACCGGGAATCCCTAGCGCTGAGAGGCGAACGTGCTAACCACTAAGCCACCGTGCCGCCTGTATAAATCATGTTAAATAAAAAAATTAATGATATGAAAAAAAGTAAATACATTTTACAATTTATTAACAAACAGTCACAGAGTATTGTTTAATTAAACCAAAGGTATATAATAATTATTTGTGCTTTGTATGACTATCTAAACAGCACCAGTCAAAAGTTTGGCCACACCTCCTTTTTGCTCCAATTATTGTCCATGTTATCAGTTCCATTTACTGTAAAGATGGACTTTGTAGTTCTGCAATTACAGACTGTAGATCATCTGTTTGTGGACTTACATACTGTGTTAGTCCCTTTTAGTCTGTTCTCTAATGGTCAGGACCCCAACAGTTGCACCACAGAGCAGGTATTATTTGGTTGGTGCATTATTCCTATCTCAGCAGTGTCACTGAGGGATTTAAATAAAACCACAGCAGCCTTGTGAGGTTGCACTAAACCCTCACCGCATCAGTGTCACTGCAGAACTGACAATAAACAATACACCACCCAAATTACACATTTTCTGTGATGGCTCTTACCAAAAAAAGAACATAGAACCAACAGGGGACTAATAAAAAAGAAAACAGGTGTAGTACAGTCTGTATTTGTAAAACTACAAAGTCCATTTATATGGTAAGTGCGGAAAACAGACAACGGAGCAAAAAGGATATGTGTTGTTTACTGTACTTTTCTATATCCAACAGCGTTTCGACATCGTAACCTCATACATATTTAGATGACTATTACAAGGAAGTGGGCACATATGAAAACGAACTACAGTAGATTATTTATATAAATTAATTGGATTAACAAACTAAAAAATATATATATAAGTCTTGACATTACCCGCAGCCCGTGTTTTCTCTTTGTTGCTCATCGCGTTTCTACAGTCGAAACCCAACTAAATAAGAACTAAGATACCGCCCACTGTCATTCTTAAACGTTAAACAGTGATTGGACACGGAAGACGTCAATAAAGCAAGCCTTCGCTTCCGCATTTAGAACAACGAAGAGCTGAGTGTTTAAAGTGCCGACTTTGAATTTAATTCTTTTAAACCTAAAAGTGTTTTCCTTGTACAATACAAACAAGTTCCAGTTGATTGTGATAAATCAACAAGTTATGATTCTTTCAATTAGAGTTGGCTCCTGCTCGCTCCTCCTCCCTGTTCTAATTTTAGGTTTGAGGTATTTACCTGACGCTCCAGGCAAATTGTAAATCATGTTCACTCTCATATGAACGCATGGTGACCTCTACTGGGGTTTCACTGTCTGCGCTTCTGACCAGAATAATCAGTTTATAAAATAAACCACTGGGCAGCAAGGTGGCGTAGTGGTTAGCACGTTCGCCTCTCTCCACTGATTCAGGTTTAAATCCTAATCTGTGGGTTCATCCGGTTTCCTCCGGGTTCATCCCACAGTCCGAAAGCTCTAAATTGCCCCATATGGTATGTGTTTGTGTCTGTGAGTGAGTGAGTGTGCCCAGCGATTGACACCCTGTCCTGGGTGTATCTGCCCAGTGCAGTACACCCACAGGACAGGTGTAGACAGGACAGTATTATTACAGTTTAAAATGAAACACTGACTTTCATTCATTCATTCATTCATCTTCTGCTTTTATCCTCTATTAGGGTCGCGGTGGGGTTCCCCATGCCCATCCAGGGGAGAACGTCTCGGGCACTGGGCAGATACACCCAGGACTGGGCGCCAATCTATCGCTGGGCGCACACTCACTCACACAAACACACTCTATAGGGGGCAATTTTGGAGAACTCAATTGACTTGATCCATGTTTTTGGAGAACCCGGAGGAAACCCACGCGGACACGGGGAGAGTATGTAAACTCCACCCAGATGGGGATTCGAACTGTGAATCCCTAGTGCTGAGAGGCGAACGTGCTAACCACTAAGCCGCCGTGCCGCAACACTGACTTTAAAGCTACAAATTATATATTAAGTATTAATATTGCAAGTATGCAAAATATTTATTTACATATAGATAACGCAGGTCCTGCTTTTAGAATAGCTGTATAAATACACAAAGAACTTAACAAATGGATGTTAGAGGCCTGGACTTTAAATAAATAAAGTCCTGTAATAAATAAAAAATGTTCATATACTTGTGTCTGTAAAATTTTGAAACATTTTTTTATTTTTGCAAAAGTGAACTTAAATATCACAATATTTGCACACATGTCTTTAAACTACACATAAACCTATGGTAAAAAAAAGTTTCCTTTCAGTGTCTGGTGTGATTACAAATTTACAGATTAGTTTTGGGAAATTTAAACCCATTCCTTCAAGGACAACTGTTTTAACTCTGGGATCCAGCTGGTCTCCTCACATAATCTGCTTGATTCAGGTTCTATCACATCGGCTCCTGGATTAAGGCAGAAGCCTTTAAAAATTTTTCCCCTGGAGCCCCTTTGTTCTCCGCACTAAAACAGACAAGCAAGTGAATATGCAAACGGCTGCTATGTATTTATAAAAATATGAAGTAAAATAATTTGTTCAAAAATTTATCTTAACTGGTCTGAGCAACACATCTTACTCATCTTACACTAAGAATGTCTTAGTTAAAAGTACCTTGAGAATATGGAACCAACTTAAGTGTCACTTTCATATAAAATCGCCCTCTATCTTTGCACCGATCGCTGAAAATCCTTTTTTTCATCCATCATTAGTAGATGGCGCATTTAATATTTGGTCCAATTTGGGTATTAAAACATTTAAGGATTTATATATCAATAACACATTTGCAACATTTCAACAATTAACTGATAGGTTCTTATTACCTAAACATCAGTTTTTTTAGATATTTACAAATCCGTAGTTTTGCAAAAAGTACATTCCCTGCCAGAGGAAACAGTGTTGGACATGTTTATCAAACCACTACCTTCAACAAGGGGACAAATTTCGTTTATGTATAAGCAAATCCACTCTTTATGCTTAGCCCCTTTAACTTCTATACAGCTGGGAAGCTGAATTGGGGATGGAAATTCCAGAGGAGCTGTGGGATACAGCTCTGAAAAAAGTCCATAAATCATCTATTTGCGCCAAACATGGACTTATACAGTGTAAAATAATTCATCGGTTTCATTTTACTAAATTCAGACTTTCTCAGATACATAAGAATATAGACCCCATATGTGACAGGTGCCATCAGGCCCCAGCAGACCATGTTCACACATTTTGGTCCTGCTCATCTCTATTTCCATTTTGGTCTGAGATATTCCAAACTTTATCAGAGATTGTAGGTAAGCCAGTTGAGCCTAATGCTTTAACTGCTTTATTTGGGGTAACCTCATTGGCATCTGTTTCATCTCCAACGGCTGATTTCATATCCTTTGTCACTCTCCTTGCCAGACGGCTAATACTTCTCAAATGGAAGTCACCTATACCTCCTTCATATACACATTGGATTAGAGACATTATTCATGTCTTAAAACTAGAGGTTAGGTATATTAGGACTGGCTCATTAAAGAAATTCCACAAAGTTTGGGACCCTTTCTTGGACTATGTTACCAAAATTTCCACTCTGGACTGCCCTTAATCTGCGGAGATTTTATTGTTTACCTTTCCCTGTGACCTCTCTCCAGTCTTCATATTGTCCAGTCTTCATATTGTTCTATAAAGATGGTCTATTATGTTCTATCTTCTATTTATTTCTTGATTTTTTTTTTCTTTTTCATTTTTTGTTTATTTTTTTATGTTATTGGTTATTATAAGCTTGTGTGTTGTCTTTATTTTTTATGCAATTATTACAGTACCTCTAATCATTATTTGTTTATGTATATATGTCTTTTGTGTTGTGGTTTAATGTTTAAAAACAATAAAAAGATTATAAAAAAAAATAAATTATCTTAACTGGTTAATGATATAAAAAGCAGCACATTATATATTAACATATGTGGACACTTGAATATGTACACAATCTTTACCTTTTTGTCTTACACTGTTAGCATTGCCCACCAAAGAGGATGAGTCCTCCACTGAGTCCTGGTCCTCACAATGTTCCTTCTTTTTTAAAATGAACGAAATATCAGGGAGTTTTTGTTTTCATCTGTCACTTTGGCTCTTTTGGTGCTAATGCTAAGAAACATGTAGTTAATGCTTTACACTATTGTAAAAAAAATGGTATACAATAAAAACATTAAACTTTTGTGTCTCTCCACATACTTTGACTAAACATATACCAAATTCATCTGATTAGTGGAAATAAAGCAGTTTGTTTTGGACATTTTGGCCTACTAATATGCAATATTGTATACTGATACTCACACATTACAAAGCTTTTGTTCAATATTCTTTTAACCTGTCCATGCATGTTTTTTTATTCTACTGCTAGAAAGTTGTCTGTTTCTTTGAAAACAAATATTTCCAGTGTAACTTTGAGGAAGTCTAAATTTAATTCTTATAACATGTTCTGTCACAGTCAGTGAAGCCCAGTCATGTCACAGGTTCAAAAAGTAAATATCTGTGCTTGATACACAATGATTAGCTCAAGACTACAGTATTTCTATATACAATCACCTCAGTTTTTAAATTAGTGTAAAATTACCTCATAAGTTCTTCAGTGAAATAGTCAGAACCATAATATGTTTAAAAAATGTTATGTAAATCATACTCCTAAAACCTTTACAAAACTTTGACCCACAAGGACACTGTGAAAATGTTTAATAGCTTTATTTATGCAGCACTTTTAACTTCTTGTTAAAATGTAATAATTATAAACATTACCTCGTTAACTGTCTGTTATTTTGTCATTTACTATTCTTTTGGGTATTTAAAAAGCTTGTATGAATTATTATTAAATATTATATAAAGGAAAGAAAACCTAGCATGCATGTTCAAGATTACATCTGGATCAGTGTAAACATCATAAGTCTTTATAAACATAAACCATAATTTAATAAACTCAATTCTAATAAACTCATAACTTAATTATAACATTCATTAATTAGGGCAGATATAGCTATATTTAAATAATCAGCTTTGGTTATAATCAAATGATTTTCAATACAATTCTATTAATGACCAAAGTTAACTGACAATTTGCAAAAAAAAATAGCCAACTATAACAATAAAAAAATAACAACATTTGTATAAATATCAATTATCAGATGAAACTCAAAAGGAAGAAATAACTTAAGATATTTCTAGTGTTTTTGTGCCCAGTGTAAAAATGAGCCTGTATGCTTCAGTAAATGTGTCTTATCCACTGCTCTGTTTGATGAGTTGAACCAGGTGATTTGCACTGGAGTCATTCAGAGATCGTTTTTTTCTTCATATTGACAAATGCATGCAGATCTCTGACTGTCCAGGTAAGGTTTACAGCCAAGATGCATGACGGCATCAAAAAGCAGTGCAACTGTTGATTCACATGCTGCCCACATACACACACACACAAAAATGTATTAAAATAAATTCAATTCAATCATAGATAAATAAAAAAATATTTAGCTACACACAAATTACATGTGGGTTTGAAATTAAAAGATGACTATGTAAGAGCTCAGTTTTCTTGTTATTTATATCTAGATGTGATAAATGCAGCTCTGTCAGAAATTACAGAATCACCAACAAACACAAGTAACAGTAAAAAGTTCTGAAAACTTTTTTATTATCTAAAGATTTGGATTTGATGATGTATGCCTATAAAAATTAAGTTATGATATTTTTTCAAAATTCAACCAGAGGAGAAAATTTTGACCTCAAACAGGACTCAGAAAAATATGGAATTATCCTTTATAACTGCATTAACCTGTAGCAAATTCTAAAGGGCAAAGGTGACTGTATCACAGTTCACAATTGAATAAAGACATCAGTAAACCAAACAAAAATTTACAAAGCAAAATAAATTAATAAATGGGATAAGCAACAAAACTTCTGGAACATAGTGTAATTGACTAATGAGAACACAAATAATTTCTTAAGTGACATAAAAGTCAAAGTGTTAAGAAGAAAATCAAAGTCACATACAAGATGAGTCAATGATTATCCCCACTCTGGTTATATCAAAATTGTTATTGGCTGGACTGTTTTGGACAGTCCTACAATTGCTTAGTCAGAAACCAACTTTTAAAAATATTTCCTGTCCAAGTCCTGGAGTTTTCTGGATCTTTCCTAACTCCCCAAAACAGATGGATTAAACATGACAAATACTGCAAATGGAGTAAATAGATATTTAAATGAATGTACACATTGTGATATATTAACATTTAGAGTGAATTCCCAACTATACCCTGGTGATTTCAGAACACTATGACACCTGAATTAGCAATTATGAAGACAAATGAAAAATTTAATAAATGCATGAATGTGGTTTTACCTTGTACACTTTGTTTGAGGCCAAGTGTGACTTGTAAGTTCCTACAGATGGTCTCTAAACAATCCTGGAACTTCTCATCACAGTCCTGTTTTCTTTGACCACATGTGTCATAACAGCGGTCATGTTGGTTACAACATTTTGTCATAGATGGGATTCCTATATCAAACTTTACCAGAAAGGAATTGATAAAGCAACAGAAAAATCAAATACTGCATATATTTACAACATGCCCATAATCACCAAATGAATGTTTTCATTTTAGATATGCATTGCTTTTACATTTATGAGCAAATACAAATGTTACAGCATTACACCTACATTTACATTTAGTCATTTAGCAGAGACTTTTATCCAAAGCGACTTACAAATGAGAGAACACCAATCAGTAGTTAATCACCTAAACTTTTACTGCATTTTAACATCTTCTACTTTCCTGGCAAGGCTTTATATAGCTGCATACAGCTTATGAGGCTTTGAATATCTGTACACAAACACGCTAAAACATAAAAGGGCCTTCCACAAATTGTAACCACAAAGTTCAAATATAATTGTTCAAAATGTATGTCGGGGTGCTTTTTTCGTACACCTGAGGCAATGGGATTGAATGATTAATAGGTGTATAAAAATGTTCATTAAATGTATCTTCTGATTACAGCAATTGGACACTCAGTGGGCACTTTTATTTAATTTGTTTTAACAATTGTCTATTTAATTAGTTTCACTCCACCATAAACATATGATTTGCTGTTCTACATTAACAAACTAAAGTTGCTAGTATTGTTGTTAGTCTTTTTTACTATGATCTCTTATGATCAGAACCATTGCAGAGCAGATTGATTAGTGGATTATGTTGGCCCTGCATGGAGTTTAATATGTGTACAAACATTTCTTTTTTTTTTTTTTTTTAAGAATACTTACCTGAAATCCAAAGAGTGGAGAACCACATCCGTTGGGTGGTGAGGGTTTATAACCAGGTCGAGGAATTGCTTTATATCCTGTAGGCAAAAAGAGATAAACAACATTTACACTTAAAAATAAATTGTGTAGTATTATTATGTATTTGTTAGGTCAATAAAGTATGTACTTTGTTTCTAAAATATTTTTTAAAAATGTATTACTTAATACTTCAGAATTTATTACTGTGTACCATTTACAACTAATCGAATGTTTACAAACATGGTACATGCTTTTAAATTGCTCAACATGAATAAAATGTTCACGGTAGACTTGATGAAGCTTCAGAACATATTTATTTATTTTTCAGGGTGCTTATCCTTATTAAGATCATTTTATAAATTCTCACATTCCACAACCCTGTGTCCCTGATCAGGATATGCAGACTACATAAAAGAAAATATGATTTGTGATGTAAAACCATAAACATATATCTTCCAAACCTAAATAAAACATTCTATTAAAATACATCTCAAAAGTCTTGTGTTTTTATAACATAATTTGAAGCTTTTAAAAAAAAAAAAAAAAAAAAACAGATAATTTGAGTAAACTTTTTTTCACTTTTATACAATATTGCACCAACTGCAGCAGCTGTGAGACTGTGCTGTGATTAGGAAAGGCAGAATATGACTCTGGAAGTGTTTATAAGCATAGTGGCTGTTCACTGTAAATTGACTTTCAGTAGTGACACTTAAGAGTAATTCAGTGAAACTGATTAAAGTATGGGCGGCACGGTGGCTTAGTGGTTAGCACGTTCGCCTCTCAGCGCTAGGGATTCCCGGTTCGAATCCCAATCTGGGTGGAGTTTCAATGTTCTCTCCGTGTCCACGTGGGTTTCCTCCGGGTTCTCCGATTTTCTCCCACAGTCAAAAACATGGATGAAGTCAATTGAATTCTCCAAAATTGCCCCATATAAAGTGTGTATATGTTTATGTGAATGAGTGTGTGCCCAGCGATAGATTGGCACCCTGTCCTGGGTGTATCTGCCAGCGTCCCCGAACTTGGTGGAGGATTAAGCGGAAGATGATGGATGGACGGATGATTAAAGTACTTTAGCCTTTGTTATACTTCTGAACTTTTGAGAAACCAGGAGTTTATAAGAACCTTTATGCAAAGTGGCATAAAAAGAAGAATGGACCCTTAAAGGATCCTGTTACTATAATTGTTCACATCCTACATGCCCATTAAGGCATTGGCTGTATTTTTATTTCATCTATTCCTGAAGAATATGATGTCTATAACGCTACAGTGTACACACCAGCGATGTTAATGATGGTACGTTCATAATGGGGAGGTCATCCTTTGGGTGAAGATTTTGTGGCTCTAGTGTATGAGGTAAACATCTGGGATGGTTCAATCTTATGGTACAGGTAATGCAACGAGAACAGCTTGACTGCATGGCAGACACACCGATAGGTGTCAGGAATGTTAATGATTTTGTGTTTAATTTAGTAAATAATCATCATGAACAGCGCCCGAAATGTTCTCCCCTGGATGGGCATGGGGAACCCCACCGCGACCCTAATATAGGATAAAGCGGAAGAAAATGAATGAGAATGAATGAATCACCATGAAGATTTGAGCACAGCGTTTGCAAATTGACTTGATAGATAAAAGCGCAAAGTAAGCAATTTCCTGCCTCTATCTTCATTGCGTTATTACAGTAGGTTTGCTATTTGATTGAAACAACATTAAAAATAAGAACACCTTTTAACACAACAAATAATGATCTTTATAGAGCCTAACATCGTGCACATTAAACATAATGGAGACTACTTTTGGAATCAACAGATGAAAAAAAAACAGTAATGGAATCATTATTTTGTTACTTTAATACATTAGAATTATTGGTTACTGATATAAGAGGAGTCGGCACAGTGGCTTAGTGGTTAGCACTAGAGCTGTGCGGATCGATACAAATATCGATAATATCGACACCAACGCTGGTATCGGTATTGAACAATACTTGCGTAAAAAGATCGATACTCAAGACAGCGGCCACGTGGGCTCAGCCTGACCCGCCCAAGTCGACACGTCACAGTACGGAGAGAGAGACTCGGAGTGGGAGATAAAAAAAGATGTCTGAAAGAAAGAGAAGCTCTGTTTGGCTGTATTTTACAGCCGAAAATGCGACATCGGCAACCTGTTCGGTTTGCAAAAAGTCTATTAGGTACACAGAAAACACAACAAACTTATTTAAGCACATTAAAAAGCACACAGCACAGCCAAAACCTCACACAAAATTCTATTTGGAAAAAAAACAAAGAAAGAAAAAACTGTCTAGTGAGGGGAGCATTTTGACTTTATATTTGTACTGTTGTTTCTTACCGCAAAAATATATATTTTCCTCACGTTAAAGCAAACTTTGTTTTATTACTGTTCCATTGTTTCTAAACAAAGATGTTGATTGGGATACATTATTTTGTTGTCACCTACAATGTTTGGCGAAATTCTATACTAGGTCTTTTGGATCAATGAAACTTAAATATTAAAAAGTATCGGTATCGGATATCGCGATATTGGCCCTGTATTTACTTGGTATCAGATCGATACCAAAATTCTTGGTATCGCACAACTCTAGTTAGCACGTTCGCCTCTCAGCACTAGGGATTCCCGGTTCGAATCCCCATCTGGGTGGAGTTTTCCCAGTGTCTCTCCCAGTGTCTGCGTGGGTTTCCTCCGGGTTCTCCGGTTTCCTCCCACAGTCTAAAAACATGGATCCAGGTCAATTAAGTTCTCCAAATTGCCCCATATAGAGTGTGTATATCTGTATGAGTGAGTGTGTGCCCAGCGATAGATTGGTGCCCTGTCCTGGGTGTATCTGCCCAGCGCCCGAAACGTTCTCCCCTGGATGGGAATGGGGAACCCCACCGCGACGCTAATAGAGGATAAAGCGGGAGATAATAGATGGATATAAGAGGAGATGCGACACCTACCATCACTGCATTTAAAATGACACTGTCCATCAGAGCCTCCGATCAAATCCAGAGCGTAGCTGAGAAATGTGTCGACCTTGTGGATTCCGTTCCTTATATTTTTTAAAGTTTTCCTCCAGTCTGGTGTTTCAGGATCGAACTGATAATTGTCATTGTCACCTGTACATATGAGCGTAAATCCCACAGACAGAAGAAACAGCACAGAGCCAAAACTGCACCGCATAGTCAATAAATCCCCCAAACCACACCGACCGGCTTTCCTTAATAAGAAAGTCGTTTACATTTAGAAAATCCAGTCAAAACAAATAATGCAGAACACATAGTTTGCAAAGTTGTCTTATCTACTCCAGGTAAGTGTGACAACCAAAGTCCAACACTTATTTAGTTTATCCCAAATCAGCAATTGTTCCCTATATAGGAGACCTCGTTCGACCGTGTATGTCGTGTAATAAAAAACAATTAAAACAGTCATTCGTGCCTTAAACTGTAAATATAAGTGTTGTTACGTTCTAACAACGTACGTCTGAGAAAAATGCACGATAACTAATCACAAACACAAATAACAAAAACACCGCATTAACACTAAGTAGGGATTAGAGGGGAGAGGTAAAGAATTGAGATAATGCTACTGGCGCTTCCTAGCGACAGATATCAAAATAAAAGCTGTAACTGGTTTCTGATTATAAATGGCTGTTTTAAATGGCTTATTTTCCAATGACAATAAAAATTTAACTTGAATTAAAACATTATCTGTAATACTGACAATATATATACATATATATATATTGTGTGTGTGTGTATATATATATATATATATATATATATATATATATATATATATATATATATATATATATATATATATATATATATGCACACATATACATATGTATATGTATATATATATATATATATATATATATATATATATATATATATATATATATATATATATATATATATATATATATATATATATATAGACAATAAGCAATTGTACTATTTATAAATTTGATCAGATTTGTTTTACTATTATTGTAAGTAGTAATGGCAGGTAACTTGAAATCTATTAGTTTATTACCCCACCTGCTAAGCGAAATACATCACGCATTTTTTTCAACTTTTCAGTGGAAAATGTTACAGGTGCTTAATTTCGTAAATTAAGATTATTTTTTTGAGATCATTCTTAAAACCTCACAAAATGGGCTTTAGTATTAGGACTTTAATATAAGTACTTTAATGAATTTAATATTAAACTAGCATGTTTGGATTTTAAATCTCTTTTACTTTATTTAATATGTATATTTTTATTTAGCTCCTTTTGTGGCCTTCCTAATACTAAAAGTAACATAAATGTAAGTATAGAAAAGTAACCTTTTCTATACTGTGTAATGATACTGAAGAACACCTAGCATCTGAGACCGATTTCACAGGTTTTTGGCTCAATCCTAACTTCTGTTGTCAGTAAACCATTATGTATTGGTTTGTACCACAAAATGTAACCATGTCCCAATTAAAGTGTTATGAATGAAGCATTTAAGTTGATTTAATAACTGTTTTTTATTATTATTGTTTATTATTAATTCTATAATACAGAAAAGAATAATTTCCTTTTTTTCTTTATTCCTGTTTACTTTCTGTGGATGCTCACTGCAGTGGAAAGTATTAAAATTAATGTGGCAAAAAAAAAAATTATGTAAAGCCAGTCATCAAATTCCTAACTGGTTTCTTTGAAGCAACATTGTACAGATTTTATTTGTATATTAAACATAGACACCAAAAGCTTTTGTTTTCAAATATAATAAACTATACAATTTTATGAAATATTTAATAAGGGTTCTGCTACTATAAAAAAGTTTGATATTCTCTAATTCAACAATGAAATTCCTTTTTTAGAATTCTTTTGGGCCTTTTTTTATTACTGGTATGCACCGTCACAGCAGAATGAACTGCATGTACCTTCTGACACAAAAGCTCTCATTTATAGATTATGACCAGCACTAAAGGTGCACTGATACAATATAATATCTCCAATCAGAGACCCAGGACAAACAGAAAAAGTGAGACTTAAATGGATTGTAAGTTAAACCATAACAAGGAACAGGTGAGACAAACTAATAAATGCACAAATGGGAAAATGAGCAATAACTGTTACATGCTGTTTAAAATGTGGGCATGCCAAACAGAAATACGAGACAAATAAAAGGTCAGACTTATATTAAAAGAAATATAAACTCTCTCAGGTTCACATGTACATTTTTCATACACATATAGTTCCAGAGGACCCCTCAAATGTACATGTGATTCCTACAAACAGAAACACCAGGGCACACTGCTCTTACACAGTTGGACCAGCATAACAAAGTTTTTCACAGAGAGCATGAACAATAATTAACGTAATTAAATAAAAGGAAACAGATAAAATGGGGTGCATACTGACTTGTACTCAAGCTGTGTGTTGATCGCGCTGAGACATTGGGGGGTGAGGGGTGCATTCCAACCTTGCTGCTCCTCTATTAGGTTGCCGCTCGAAGGGACTGCCACCTCATCAGATGGTTAGGCAACAAACGTGGGGAACACCCTCTGGGCCTGTGTGACTGCTCTTACGGCTTAAAGTGTGCTCTGATGACTAACACAGCAGTGCTACTGCATCTCAGTAACGTAGGGTGCGCCATGCTTGTCCAGTCCTAAAGTAGATGCTGGCCAGCGGATCAAAAAGTAACAAAAGAAAAATGGAAAAGCACCGGGGACGTGCCCTTTAAAAATAAAACAGGAATCAAGCCATGTTGATAGCCGTGCCTGTTAATGTATACTTGCTTGTAGGCATGCTACTCGGCAAGTAAATAAAACATTTTAGCAAGAGAACATTGTTCAGGTCAGAATATATATTTACATTTGGTCATTTAGCAGCGCTTTTACATAGGGTTGATCATACAGCGGCCCTGGAGCAATGTGGATTAAGGTCCTTACTTAAGGACTCACATTGGTAACTTCAGTAGGCCTGGGATTTGAACCCATGGCTGTTCTACACTGTTGTTGCTGCCCGGCCGCTCAAGGAGGATGAGTCCCCCACTGAGTCTTGGTCCTCCCAAGGTTTCTTCCTTAAATAACAACATAAAAGGGAGTTTTTTCTTGCCACTGTCGCTTCGGCTTGCTCTTTGGGGGTTTAAAGGCTTTTCATTCTGTAAAGCTGCTTTGTGACAATGTACTGTTGTAAAAAGCGCTATATAAATAAATTACTTGAACTTGAACTTGAACCCAAAACCTTCAGATTGATAGCCCAATACTCTAACCACTGAGCTACCCACCCCTATATTATAAATTTTCAACAGCACTTGAGCTAATGCATTGTTTAAGTTACAGGCATTCTTTAATTTTAGAAATGATTACTTTAAAAGGGGTGGCACGGTGGTGTAGTTATTTGCACATTCGCCTTTCAGTCTGACTTGTGTTTAACGAGCCCAAGTGAACTCATGTCACTCCATTACTCATTTTCCTCCATTGGTTTCCTGTAACTGCTCGCATTCAGTACAAGTCACTTACTCTGGCCTACTGAACCATTTCTGGATCTTCCCCCTCCTACCTTCACTCTATCTTTTCAAAATACACTCCGACTCGTTCACTTCGCTCCTGTGATAATTGCCGCCTGGTGATTCCACCTCACAGAGCAGCTAATTCTCACTCCGTGGCATTCACCACTGCAAAATGGTGGAACGATCTTTCCAACTCTGTCCGTTAGCAGTTTTAAGAAACTACTGAAGACGCATCTCTTTAACAAATACCTGTTGTAAAAAAAAAAAAAAAAAAAAAAGGGGGGGGGGGGGGGGGGCGCAGCATTAAATAACAATCAGGTTTGATGATTTTACAGTGTAGTTGGTTTTCTGCATAACTTCTCACTTGTAATGTTCTCATTTGTAAGTTGCTTTGGGTAAAAGCGTCTGCTAAATGATTAAATGTAAATGTAAATGTAAATGAATAAAGAACATTAAAAGTAGCCATTCATTTTCCAGCTTAATGCATGCAAGAAGTTAAATGAATAAAAAGACTGCCACTGTGGTATTGTCAGGGTGCGGTGCCGAAACCTAAATAAGTGAGCGCGATAAGTGCGGTAAAGAGGCAGGAAGTGCGGGTAAGCGAAATCGAGTTTATTTAAGGAAAACATAGAACTCACAGAACATAGAACTGCGGACAATGCGTGACAAATAAGACACTCAAATAAAGAATGGCAAAAACCTGGAAACTAAATAGCAAAAAGGTAACACATGACAATGCGCGCCAACCAATGACAAAACACAATTAATTAACAAAACACTGATATGCAATAAGGAACACAGAACTGAATAAAACAAACACCACAAAACACAAAAGGTAGAATGATGGATCTATTTAGATATTCGATGTTAGTTTTTGTTTTTTAGAGCTGGTATAAAAATGGTGTCACTGATCTGATTGTTGGAACTGTGTGCTGATTTCATTGCTTTTCCAAATCTTTCTTCCTCTTCCTTATGCCTTATTCATGACAAATGGTTTTGATTAGTCCTAATATACAAAGGTATATATGTTTTTGTTCCGGGAATCTGGGTTGACTAGTGCTGTCATTTCATCTCAGTCACTTAATATATATTAGTCATTTAAGAGGTGTGGAGAAGCCTCAATGACTAAGTACTCTCTACTGCAGATAAACACTCACAGCTATTGTGGACTGACCCGTCCCTTCCACGCTATAGATCATGCAGAGATTCTTGGGGTTTATTAATTTTAATAGAAGATTTGCATCTTAAGGTGACTTAGTGGTTAGCACGTTCACCTCTCAGCACTAGGGATTCCCGGTTCGAATCCCCATCTGGGTGGAGTTTCCATATTCTCCCCGTGTCTGCGTGGGTTTCCTCCGGGTTCTCTGGTTTCCTCCCACAGTCCAAAAATATGGATCAAGTCAATTGAGTTCTCCAAATTGCCCCATATAGAATGTGTATGTCTGTGTGAATGTGTGCCTAGCGTTAGATTGGCGCCCTGTCCTGGGTGTGTCTGCTGGGCGCCCGAGGCAACCCTAATATAGGATAAAGCGGAAGATAATGGATGGATGGATGGATTTGCATCTTAAGTGCTATGGTAGCACTTCTTACACACCTCTGTGCTTAAGTGCAATCCCAAACAGCCTGTGTGGACAAGAGCGGCTGTCTTTAACAAGCTCAAGAAGTGCTTTTTTATCGGCTCCACTTTTGGCTTGTCCGGATCCTGAAGGGCAGTTTATTCTATAGGTAGATCCCCTCCCTTGTGATGGCTGGGACCGTCTTGTCCCAGCATTTGGGGACACTGGACCATTTTTGTCCAATTGCCTCCTTACCCCATAAATTCTCCCCCAAAATTACTTCCTTGCCATTCCGCGTGGTGACCAACCACAAAAATCTACAATATCTCAAGGGTGCCCAGAGGATTAACAGGCGAGTTGATCCCTCTTTTACAATTATTTAGATTTCAAACTTTCTTGTTTCGTCCAGGAGAATCCAATGGGGTGGCAGATGCACTGTCATGCATTCGTGATACCCAGGTAAGGGAACCTGATCATATCTTGCTCTTGCTCTATCTGCTCCAGCAATATGCCCAAGACGTTGCCTGCAGGGAAACTAGTACCTATGCCAGTCCCTGCCTGGCCGTGGTCCCACATTGCAATAGACATTATTACTGATCTCCCACGTCCATGGGATTTAATACTATTTTGACCGTCATTGATCAGTGTGGCAGGGAGAGTGCCCGACTGACAGGACTGGTGGGACATGGGCCCGGCACGGTTGCATTATGTTACTTCTGTTAAAGCCCAGCATATTTAATGTAGCCGCGAAATGTCTGTTGGGCAATCCTCATTTGTCCTCATTCCTTCCCACCCCAGTACAATCAGTTTTTGCGTGCCCTGAAGGGTTTTCCACATTTCAATCTGCTGAACTCTTGTTCCAAAAAGTAATCATGCAATTTGGTATCCCTGGAGACATCCTTTCAGATTGTGGGTCCCAGCTCACCTCTGTCGTATGGCATGTGTTGTTGAGTCTTGTGTAAGCTTATCATCCAGACAACACTCCGAGAGTAATGGCTTATGCGAATGCTCTCATCAAGAGTTTAATGTAAAGTAAAAAGTTTTAAACGTATATACACTTTTCTATGCAACCACGTACTGGCCACATTTTTTACCCTGGGCTGAGATCGCCTAGAAATCTTTACGCTATTCCACCACTGGTATGACGCCCTTGGACCCCTCAGCTCCAGCACCCCCCTATCGACCAGGTTGTATTATATATTGTACTATTGAATTTTCAACGGAGAAGAGGTTCACTGCAGTATCTCGTAAATTCGGAAGGATTCGGACCAAAGGTAAATGAGCTAAGATAAATGATATCTTAGCTCATTGACAAGTTTTACACTTTTCACCCAGATTTCCCTGCATGCAGACCTGGGGGTGCAGTGCCGCCAGGGTAAGTGAAGCCCATATCTCTCTTCTTTACTGTACAGGGCCTTAAAGCAGGGGGTAGTGTCACACCTCCTTCTACACCGGTATTCAGGTTGATGTGTGCTGTATCTCCTGATTACTAATTTTTGGTCTGTCTAAATATTGGTTAACACGGGATGGGTGTGTTGTTTCTTTGAACTGAAAGTGCGCATCATGATTGTTGAATTGCTCCAGTTGGTGCTCATTGGTGCTACAGGTAACCTTTTGTTTAAATAAACAGGTTGTTATTGAAACCTTACTCGTCTTTTAGACCGGCCTCGGTGGCATGCCATTTGTCAGTTTATCAATCTCACTATTATCAGGATATCCATCCATCCATTATCTTCCGCTTTATCCTCTATTAGGGTCGCGGGGGGAAGGGGGGGGGTCCCCATGCCCATCCAGGGGAGAACATTTCAGGCGCTGGGCAGATACACCCAGGACAGGGCGCCAATCTATCACTGGGCACACACTCACTCACACAAACACACTCTATACAGGGCAATTTGGAGAATTCAATTGACTTCATCCATGTTTTTGGACTGTGGGAGGAAACCGGAGAACCCGGAGGAAACCTACGCAGACACGGGGCGAACATGGAAACTCCACCCAGATTGGGATTCGAACCGGGAATCCCTAGCGCTGAGAGGCAAATGTGCTAACCACTAAACCACTGTGCCGCCTATTATCAGGATATATGGGACTAAAATACTCACAAGAGAGCCCACTTAAATGTACATTGCAGGTTTTACCCTTTATTTTGTAACACAGCTAAATTCAATAACAATGATATTTCTAACAACTTGTGTTTTCTCTTAAGTTAATATTGTTTGCAACTCTGCAATGATGCTGCATTGACAATTTGAAGTGCTGTACCTTTGTTAATCTTTGTTAAATTGAACTGATGTATATAATCTACAAATTATTAATGTTTTACTACTGGTTATTAGCACCAGGCCACCCAAGGAGAATGGGTTCTCTAATGAGTCTTGGTCTTTTCAATGCTTATTCCTAAAAAAAAAAAAAGCCAAGTAGTTGACATGGATTGCTTGGGGGTTTGATTTTACAAAGTTGGAAAACTGCTTTGAGACAAGGTACTACTGTTAAAAACACACACACACACACACACACACACACACACACACACACACACACACACACACACACACACACACACACACATACACACACAATTACAATCTTTCTCAGCCACACAACCTTATATAGTCACACTTGTTTCATGCATTTCAAAGTAGTTTTTTTGGTGTTGAAACACTTTCTGAAAGCCTTTCGTTAAAAACAGACTGGAACTGGAACTAAACAATTTACACTTGTTTTAGTGAATGCTTTTTTCATTAACTAGAATATATGGTTAAAAGTGTTTGATAGGGTTAAGGTGATACAAATCTACAAAAATAAACAGATTACAATAAAAATGAAAACAAAAAGCTATATCATGCTTGTCAAGTCAGCTACACCTCAGAAAACATGCACATTTATCCAGTGTAGATACTTTATACTTTATTAATCCCAGAAGAAAAGTGCGATTCTTACAGTTGCAACATTACAGGAATTATAAATACAATAAAAATAGAGCCAGTGCACAAAAAAAAAACAATTACAATCTTTCTCAGCCACACAACCTTATATAGTCACACTTGTTTCATGCATTTCAAAGTAGTGTTTTGGTGTTGAAACACTTTCTGAAAGCCTTTCGTAAAAACAGACACACCTTGTTAGGAACTGGAACTAAACAATTTACACTTGTTTTAGTGAATGCTTTTTTCATTACCTAGAATATATGGTTAAAAGTGTTTGATAGGGTTAAGGTGATACAAATCTACAAAAATAAACAGATCACAATAAAAATGAAAACAAAAAGCTATATCATGCTTATCAAGTCAGCTACACCTCAGAAAACATGCACATTTATCCAGTGTAGATACTTTATTAATCCCAGAAGAAAATTGCGGTTCTTACAGTTGCAACATTACAGGAATTATAAATACAATAAAAATAGAGCCAGTGCACACACACACACACAAAAAAAGGCGCTAGGAGCTGTAACAGGCTACATGCACTATATACTGCATAAGGCATGCATGTTAACCAAAGCATATGCTGAGACTGGTTTGGGGCTTGCAGGGAACCACAGTATAATCTAACATCCAGAACCCATCCAGAAGTTGCCCCATACCCACCAAGAAACAAAAACATATCTCCACAGCTCATCAGGGAGAGAAGCATTTGAAATATCTCCAGGCCTTAATGTGCTTTTGGGCCTTTTTTCCTCTAAACTGGGTTTACACCAAATGTTAATTGTGCTACTCAAGTAAAAATTTTTCCTGGTCCAATAAAAGTTTTTCATTTAAGTAAGTATAATGTGCTACTACTGTGTAAACAAATGGAAATTACATTTTTTTGTCTATGGTCATTAAGAAGCATGCTAGCAGCCAAACCTTCAGTTAAATGAGTAAACACTCACAAGCCATACAAGAATCCAAATGAAAATTGATCATATAAAGTTTTAATAAAACCTCAGTCAGTAAAATACAATTATTAAAATGTTCATGTAACTATTCTATGTGCAGGACTCATAAACCTCATAAAACAGAAACAGAAGCTTTACATAACATCACAGCAATCTTCTCATATATGTAATTAGCTTTACATCGACACACCTGGTTCAGCTATATACATTTCAATGGAGCTGTGTTTGTGTTGAAACCCATTCAGAAAGCCATTCATAAACACAGGCACACCTTGTTCAGTTATTCTGCATTAGAGGTTAAGGCTTGGTGCTGGTTCTAGTGAATGCCTCTCTTTCATCACCTAATTATTTGACCCACAATAATATCTGGGCTTGTGAAATGTATTTTTGTCTGCACTCTCTGTCTACATTTGCTTTTTATTTAGTTTAACTAGAAATTATGTTCTGGTATTTGAAGCATTAATAAAATGCATCATATGGACAAAAGTATTGGGCCACATTACCCTTTAACATATTATCCCCTAGCTTCCTTAGAAAGAAACAAGAATCAAGTTAATCCCTTTTGCTTCTAACTTCCATTCTTTTGTGAAGGCTTTCTATAATGTTTGAATTGTTACAGAACTCCAAACTTTTAGTGGCCTTCAGATGAGCTAAAAACTTTATGAAATAGGATTCCATGGTGAAGTGCAATGCAAAACATCAAATGCAGTGGAATAAAACACACCGTCACTAAACTAGCCATGGAGTGTTTTCTAAAGTGCAGAATTACACTGCTCCATCTCAAATTGCCAGGAGAATGGTACCTGTCTGACTGTACTGTGCCAAGTATAAAGTTCGTTTAAAGTTTAAATTTCGGTGTGGGACTATCTTTCAGGAATTGGCTTGGCCCCTTTATTTCCAGTGAAATATTCTGTTAATGATTCAGAATATCAAGTGATTTTGAACAATTACACTTTGTGGGAACAGTTAACTGATTATTTGGTTATGATATTTCTTAATACAAGTCTTACGAGTTTACATGCTGGAAATTACAGGCAGCACACTGGCCCCGCCTTGGGGAGGAGACTCCAGAACACCTATATATTTCCTTTCAAGAATAAACTTATCGTCACTCGATCATTCAGAACTAACAGACATTAGACATGTCTCAGATAAGCAAATATTTGGACCAAGACTTTAAGATACTGCAGGCAGAGTCTCTTCGCCAGAAAAAGCTTTTCTGCGATGATAAATTCCCTGCAGCTCCTAGTTCACTAGGTAATAAGGAACTGGGGCCAAACACTGACACAACAAAAGGGATGGTGTGGAAAAGACCTGGGGTGAGTAAGAATTTATTCCCTGAGGTTCTCCATTAAATTCCATGAAAAGTTGGAAATTTTGAAGACGGTGGAATATTGTATTTTAAAATAATACATCTGTCTGTAAGTGTTTAACGACTAAATCCTAATGTAATTCTGCAGTAGAATTTGAACCGTGCTTCAAGAGTTTAGGGTGGCAGAGCTTAAATAGTACATCAATATAAAATTATTAGCAATTAAGCCCCATTAAAACTTTAACTTTTCTTTACTGTTAAAAATATAATTACCATCAACTCAAATATTAAATTATTATATTTGAGCCAAATTGTGCGTAAAAAGTGTGCAAAAGTGAAATCTAAGAATTACACCAGTTCAATATGATTAATTTGTGAATATTATGAATATAAATGAAAAGTTACATCACAGCAGCACAATATTAATAACATAATTAAAAAATATCATCTGTAACGAAAGGTTAATGAGTAAATTTTTTTTACATTAATAGTTTTGTGCTCAGACATTCAGTTAACTCAAACACTTGATTGCATAGTGTTGACTTAAATTTCTAAATTTATGTCAGCTCAAATGTTTACATTTTGATTTTATGAAAGTCAATATGAAGGATGTTATACTGTATCTTTAATGATATGTATTATAACTTTAAGTTCCAAATACATGTTAAAAAATAGAAATTAACTTTCTTCAAACTTATGAAGTCTATTTCATCTGTCTCTTTATTTGTGGTTTTAGTTGTTTAAAGCAGAAGTTGATTAGTTGTAATACACTGGTGAACTTTTCACAAGATTGACACCTCAATTTATTTGGTTGGGTCACTTTATTTACTTCCCTAAAAAGCACTGTAAATGTAATCTCTTGCTGCTTAATGCAAAATAACTGAACATGCCAAGCCTGCTTTGATGAAGTTACAGAAAGTCTGGCGCCACGAATTGCTTAAAAAAATGTTTATAATACACCTAACCAGGTGTCACGCTGCCCACCTGGGATTAGAACGCGGCTGTGCAGACCTAGCGCAGAGCCGCGGCGCTCTAACGCGCAGAAAGGAGCCAGGCACACAGGTAGAACACAAACAGGAATATTTATTACTGGTGCAAAAACACCACACAAACAGGTACATAGAGGACAAGGTGACATAAACACACAACGGCCGAGGGACGGGTGCCCTAGGCACCCGTTACACTACCCCCGCCCTTACGGTCGCATAACGCGGGGACGCGACCAGCGAGGCGGGCGGCCCCCTGGCGGCGTGGCGAGGCGGGCGCCCCCTGGCGGCGTGGCGAGGCGGGCGCCCCCTGACCTCGCCCGCCCGCCTCGTGTGTATTTTGAAAATGGGTTTGTACGTTCTTTTCACTATTCCTAATAATGAAAAAGCAAAGCCATTTTTTTATTTTAACCACATATTTTATTTTGTACTGTTATTCTGCACATTCCAAATTGCTCTGGAATGAATGTGTAGACTTCCCATTTTGCTTGCAAAGACATGATTCTACCAAAGATGTTACGAAATGTGCAATCATATGTGTAAATGTGAAATGTGTAAATCATAGATTAATGGTTCCCAGAGCTGCCCAAGGACATAAACAAGCAAGTGCAGGCTTCCTTTAATACATGCTAAGCTGGCTAATTCTTTTCACCTACCAAAAGAGAAGCTCCAAAGGGCAAATAACACACATGTTAAAGACTACTTAATTTCCCTGTAAATCTATTCTGTGGTTTACCCAGCAGAGAAGAATGCGGCAAAAGTGCACAGTACCTGGTCATGGGTCCCTAGTGGAAAAATTGTGCTAATGTCTTTTCACAAATGTTGGTACTACAACTAGTAATGTAAAGCTCTGATCTTAAACATTTATGAATTAAATAAAATTTGCACCACAAAATAACATCTTGATTAATTTGGGCATTTAATTAAAAGCTATTAATGCAGCTCCATTTGTTTTTTTTTTCATGAGGTCTGTTAGCGTTTCACATGCTTTTCCAGTTTCCTCTCACAGTCCAAAAACATGGATTCAGGGTGAATTGTGTGCCCTAAATTGCCTATATAGTGTCATTGTGTGTTATTTTGTGTAATTACAATGAATTGCAGTAAAATGTACAGTTTATTACTTTTTTAAAATCAACTGCATTACAATGCAATACATGCATTTTTTATTTTGTTTTTTGTCCATGCTGCTGACACAATTGCAGTGCTACTTCTTACATTACTTTATTTTGTGCAGCGAGTTAACATTACATTACAATACTTTGCAGATATTTTTTTTAATGCCACTTATAACTATCCCAACTTCATGGTTGGGTCAGTCCTTATAGTCCACCCTGAGCAATGAGGGTAAAGGGCCTTTCTTAATGGCCCACACTGGTAACTTCAGCAGACTTGGGATTTTACCCCCAATTTTCAAATTACTTGCCCTACACCCGAATCACTGAGCTACCACAACTTTTTTTTAATATAGGTATTTAAAAAGTCTACACCACCTATAATCATTATGTTTTGCAGGAGTTGTGCACTAAACCAGAATATATCATCACAGATGCTACAAGAACTGATCTCTGCCAGGGAGCACTTGGTAAGAGAACATGTTCATAGTGCCATTATGTTGTTAAAAATAATTCTGAAACTGTTCTTCATTTTCATTTATTTATTTTCAAAAGTATCCAAATCAGGCATCCATTTTTAAAACCTTTCTATTGTTCTAGCCTAAGCAAATCTTCTAAAAAAAATTTCACATTTATTTTGCAAAATACATTACAAATAATCAGGTCATAATTTGTGTTAAATTCCATTCTACTGCCAATAGTATAATTAATGGAACATAAAATATTTATAAAAATATAAAATATTGAAATAATAATGCTTACTTAATCATAGGTGATGATCTGAAACAGCGGGCAGTTAAACTAATTTCACCATCTTTTAAGGATTCACTGACAGTTAGGTTCATTTTGTTTCCTTGTGATTTCATCTCACATTTATTTCATTTCAGTGTTGCATTAATGTTTGCTGAAATCTTGCACTGATGACAGGAGAGTTTGTAGTTTGTAGAGTCTTTTTCACAAAACGAGATCTTAGTACTGTTTTCCTAAAAACATGTCATCAGAAAAAATATTTAATAATATAATAATTTGTTTATTTACTAAATTAATTTACTTATTTAAAGTGGCGGCACGGTGGCTTAGTGGTTAGCATGTTCGACTCTCAGCGCTAGGGATTCCCGGTTCAAATTCCCATCTGGGTGGAATTTCCATGTTCTCCCCGTGTCTGCGTGGGTTTTCTCCGGGTTCTCCGGTTTCCTCCCACAGTCCAAAAACATGGATGAAGTCAATTGAGTTCTCAAAATTGCTCCATATAGAGTGTGTCTGTGTGAGTGAGTGTGTGCCCAGCGATGGATTGGCGCCCTGTCCTGGGTGTATCTGCCCAGCGCCCGAGATGTTCTCCCCTGGATGGGCATGGGGAACCCCACCGCGACCCTAATAGTGGATAAAGCGGGAGATAATGAATGAATGAATGAATTTACTTAATTGATTTTTTAATTACCATACATGAACTTAAAACTGACCAAATTAAGCAAACAATCAAATACAATTGTTTTCTTTTTACATGCGTAAAAGTCCCACAGAGTCAACCTGGGTTTGAATTAAAACCTTTTAGCTGCTAGCGCAACACTAACAAGCTAAGCTAACACCATCTAATGGAGAGATTAACAACTTTCAGCATGTTGACCAGTATGAATGTACCAATAAAAATGCTGTGTAAAAATAATTTAAGATTTTATTTATTCTAGGTGACTGCTGGCTTGTGGCAGCTATTGCCTCACTCACTCTGAACAAAGATATTTTGGGACAGACCATCTATCCTGAACAGAACTTTACAGACAACTATGCTGGCATTTTCCACTTTCGGGTAGGAATAATTACATCCTAAGGTCTTAGCATGGATTTCACGCAACAACATTAGTGTCATTTTAAATTATTTTGTTCTCTACAGCTGTGGCAGTATGGCAAGTGGGTGGATGTTGTTATTGATGACCTTCTGCCTACCAAATATGGGAAGCTGATGTTTGTGCATTCATCAGATAAAAATGAGTTCTGGAGTGCCCTCCTGGAAAAAGCCTATGCTAAGTAAGTTCAGCAAAAAAATATAACTAAATTTATATACAGACACATTGGCTTATTCTTGTAGTAAACATTTATTTCATAAATTGTTTACTGCTTTAACAAAGTTTTAAATACCATTCATTTTTATTAATCTTTTAATTGTATTGTAAAACTAATTGTGTTGTAAATGAATGGACCACAACAAGACTGAATGGCAGCTATGAAGCGCTCAAAGGTGGCTATAGCAACGAAGCTGTTGAAGATTTCACAGGTGGCATTGGTGAGAACTATACTCTAAGTGAAGCACCCCAAAACCTCTACTCAATCATGAAGAAAGCACTGAGCCTGGGTGGTATGCTTGGTACATCCATAATTGTACGTAAGGCTGAGTTTGTTGTACATTTATTATAATTCATGAAACCTCCAGCATACTACTTTCTAAAACGTATTATATTAAGATATTAAAATTCCTAAAATAATTAGTGTGTTTTTCAAGTAGCCCAAGAACACAACAGTAACGGAAGGCAAGACTCCTGAATTATTGGTGACAAAACACCTATATTCCATCATCGCAGCAGAGGAGGTACAGAATCATTATTCACATTACATTTGTATGTGATTATGTGGACATTTTGATCCAAAGCAACTAACAAGTCATAGAACAACAACAACAACAACAACAACTGAATCAGTAGGCGAGGCAGAAATTAGTATTAAATACTAATCTTTTGTGAATCTGGTCCATGTAGATCCTTCGGGTATCTATACATGATATCTATACATGTCCCTAAATTTCCTTCAGGATAAATAAAGTATTCTATCTATATCCCTTCTCAACCCTCAATTTTCTTAATGAATTTGCAGTAATGGACTGTTTTAGTGACTTAGTTTTAGATACATGTCAATTGTGAAACCAATATGTAAATCTGTAAAGCAAAGCTTAAGATAAGAGATAAACACTTCGTAGCATGAGGTACAAAAAATGTAACCAGCACTTGTTATGGTCACTACAGGTGCACCAAAGCAACAGCAAAGTGGAACTGGTTTGTCTCAGGAATCCATGGGGACATATGGAGTGGAATGGCCCCTGGAGTGATAAGTAGGTCCAAGTACATAACATACATTCTTACACTCTCTCACTCACACTCACACTCACACTTAAACTTAATCTCACGTTCACAATAAATTAAATTCAAGGTGTTAATTGTCATAACACATAGAGTTATATTCATATTGGTAAAGCTTACAGAGTGCAACCATCTTGTTTAAAAAGGTGGCAGATGAAGACATATTGAAAACAAATGTAGTATGAGGTACTTTCCTAATAAACATGGTAGTTTTTCTGTATCAGAGAGTTTGTTACATGCAAGATATTTGTTGGTGTTTTTAAGATATTTTAAACATTTTGGAGTTGTGCAGCTCTCTCTTTATTTTTTCATTTGATATTGTGCGCAGGTTCATTTCTCCACAGTTACACAGGATTTCTTGGGCTTGCTAGTCCTTAAAGTCCACTGACTTAGACTTTATTAAGTGTGCCTTTAAACATGCTATTCATGAGAGACAGTCCCAAAATGAACTACACATGTTCTCATCATTATCCTTAGGTCTAAAGAGTGGGACCAGATATTACCAGAGGAAAAGGCCAAGCTCCTTCATTCGGCTGAGGATGGAGAATTCTGGTCAGATGGAAGCATCCATAATCATATCTAAAACATATATAGTTAATTTGTTTGTTGGAATTACAAATCACAACTCCCTTTAGTGAAATGATTAGGATTGTATGCTTTATCAACTGGCAATGCTAACTTCAATTACTAGAACTGTAATGTTCATTTTCTCCCTTTTAGGATGACATATGCAGATTTAAAAGAACGGTACACAGTGGTAGAGATCTGTAATCTTACTCCAGACCCTCCCTGTACAAACTATGTTGAGTTTCATGGTGCTTGGAAGGTGGGAAGTACAGCTGGAGGTTGCAGAAATAATAAAGGTGATTCTCAAAAACAGCTTATATAAATCTAAAAAATATATATAATTAGGCTTGTAGAATGTCCAAGACAACAAACCTTGGGCTGGATGGGTTAAGACAGCAGGTGCATGGTAATTGATTAGTACTGTTCTTAATAAAGTACTCATTTGTTAAATTATGTTAACATGCTACAAGGGAGGAATTTGTTTCAAAATGCAGATATATGTGGCCCAATAGATTTAAACATGCTTTTTTTCAGACACTTTCAGCTCGAATCCACAGTTTGTAGTGAATCTGAATATCGACTGTGATGGAGATAAAATGTCTTCAGTTCTTGTGGCTTTGATGCAGGAAGGCACTCGCCAAGCCAAACAAAATGGAACTGAAATCAACGCCATTGGTGTCGAGATCTACAAGGTACAATCCACAGATTCATAATCTGCTCTAAACATTGGAGCAATATTAAAGGCATGAATTCCACATTAACCAAAATCACTTTGAAAATTATATTATTATTATTATTATTATTATTATTATTGTTGTTGTTGTTTTAAAGTAAATTTAATTTGTTTCTGTTTCAGCTTCCAGATAAGGTAATGCATCACAGAACATGCCACATAATGCAGACTGAAGTAGTGAATAAACTATGATTAGTTCCCAAATCATCCATGCTACAGTCATGTCATGTGATCATTTAACAAGAATGGAAAGGCATAACGGGCAGCATGGTGGCTTAGTGGTTAGCACGTTCGCCTCTCAGTGCTAGGAATTCCCGGTTCGAACCCCAATCTGGGTGGAGTTTCCATGTTCTCCCCGTGTCCGTGTGGGTTTCTTCCGGGTTCTCCGGTTTCCTCCCACAGTCCAAAAACATGGATCAAGGTCAATTGAATTCTCCAAATTGCCCTATATAGAGTGTGTTTGTTTGAGTGAGTGTGCCCAGCGATAGGTTGGCACCCTGCCTGGGTGTATCTGTCAAGCGCCTGAAATGTTCTCTCCTGGATGGGCAATGGGGAACCCCGCCGCGACCCATGTAGAGCATAAAGTGGAAGATAATGGAAAGGCATAAGATATTTTCCCCAAAAAATATCCATATTAATGTTAGTAGATATGAGGATTTGCTGCTCATAACTGTATGGTTAATCATTTAGATGATGAAAAGTTAAATACATGTCTTGTTTGTGTCTTTTAGTAAAAGGTTATATTTCTTAATACAAATAATTCACAAACTAAAATTTTTTGTTTGTGTTGCAGTATAAAGGTCAAAAAGATGTCTGCCTGAAGTCGGGTGAACTGCTAAGTTTGAAGCGCGCGAATTTGACGCAATTCATTGCTCAGCGTGAAGTATGTGGGCGCTTTAAATTGCCACTGGGAGATTACATATTTATTCCCTGCACCTATTTGCCCAACAAAGAAGGCAGCTTTATGTTACGAGTGTTTTCTGAAAAGTAGACACAAACTATTGAATATACACCAAACATATACAGTGGTGATTTACATGATGCGTATTAATATCATGTTAAAAGTGTCTTTGAACTTTACTATTGTTTCACATATATATTCTAAGTATGCTGATGGATGCTGATTATAGTCCCATTCATTAACTTTGCTGTATACTGAAGACATTAAGATTTGAAATTAAAAGATACATATAGTTAAAAGTTTTACATCCTAATGTGAACATGGATCATAGCAATTTTAATAGACCAGAGTTAAAAGGAGTATAAAGGGGGACCCCACTTCTCCTCACACACCCAGGCCTAAAACAGCATAAAAGAAGTTGCTTGTTGTCAATGACTTACAGTCTTAAAACAGTTAATGCAGACAAGGTATAAGCAACCAAATATTAATCATTATATTATTGAGCTGGTAACATCAATTTCTTAGATACAGCAGTGATTTTTCTTCAGTGTACAACATTTTTTTTTTCCATGCAAGCCAATAGTTTGAGAGGGTTGTACTTAACTTGGGTTATTGACCTAGAGCAAAAAAAAGTATAATAAAATGAAAGAAAATCGAAAACGCTTGTCATCAAATTATTTCACTGTGTGAATTTAGATGTCTTAAATATTTTAAGTAAATTATACTTATTAGCTTGTTTCATTTTGAACTACTAATAAGAATATAATTATAAACAATATCACAATTTTTAAAGAGAAATTCATAAAATTAATCAGTAAATTGAGGGGTACTATTTTATACTTTAAGTAAGTAATCCTGGCATGATGCAAGCCAAAGAGTTCTCAATTTACAAAACTGTGGGATGTGATGAAACCTAAATAAAATACTACATTTTATTGTAACTAAACCAATTCATTGTTAAATAAATAATGTACTGTTCTATACATTATGTAATGTACACTGGTAGCATAACCATGGGCCTCCAGAAACCAGAAACCACCTGCACAAGCTGCCATATCCGCAAGCTGATATACCTTAAAATTAAACTGATAAAAACAGTTACATTAAAAACATAAATTTACACATACATTTAACTAAATGACTTAATATAATTATATACATTTTGAACAAAATTACTATAGTTGGCGACACGATTTCATGCAGACCAGAAAGGCAGAATATATCTGAAACTTTGTATTCTTTTAGCTGCTGTTCACTGTAAACAGTTAAACTCACAGTGCGTCTGGGGTGCAATTGGGGTTAGGTGGGACCATGAATTCAAGTTAACCACAAGCCTACAACTGCCCTAATTAAGCCAATTAAAGTACTTTAGACTCTTTCTCATACTGGTGGTCAGAGCTTTTGAGGAGCCAGTAGCTTATTGAAACTTAATAGAAAAACTAGGTGCTTGGCACAGGAATTCCATGACCCTGCATCTTTTTCACTTTTCCTGCAAAGCACCATGAAATAAAGAAGGGACCATCAAATGTTCCTCAGGCAGAACTGTGATTGTTAACATATTATATGCCAATTGACACATTAGCTGTATATGTGTTTGATCTATTTTTTGATGACACAAAAACAGTGAACTGTTTAACTGCAGGGCAGATAGACAGTGCTCAACAGTTAGCCAACAGGGGTCAGAAATGTTAATGATTTTTCAATGTGTGCAGCGTTACAAGCTGATCACTGATCAGAATGTCTGATATAATAGGATATAAAATACACCTACCATCACTGCATTCAAAATGATACTCCTCCAGTATGGTGTTTCAGGCTCGAACTGGTAATTGTCATAGTCACCTGTACATATGAGTATAAATCTCACAGACAGAAGAAACAACACAGAGCCAAAACTGCCCCCCGTAGTCAATTAATTCCCTCAAACCTAAATAAAAATGGAATTCACATATAGAGCTACATCAACTTCAATCAAAAGAAATAATAATAGGTCACATAGTTTCGCAAATTTTGTCTTCTGTACTCCTGGTAAGTGTAGCAAACAAACTTTTTCAAGTGTAGTTGACAAACTTCAAGGTGTGTTAGCGCTACCTGCTGGACATGCTTTCTTTTATATTCTTGCATCTAGTAGTGTATTTATAAGATAATTCATAAATTCTTTATTAAACTTCTTTAATAAACATATTTGTTTCAGGGTGGCACAATAGATAGCAGAAAACTGTTTACAAGGCACCCATTTAGTTACTAGTTCAAAGAACAAACAATACTATAGATGAGCACTGAGAGTTCAACATATCTGGGTGGTTTTGAAAATAGTCGAAGGTGAAGGCAGTAAAAAAAGAATTACTCTTAATTGCTTAATAATATTACAATAAATAAAATAATAAACGTTTTTTTTTCCAATACAAGGTATTTGTGCAATATTTACATTAAACGTGTAATGCTGGTCCCTTTTTTCACCACTTAGGTATCTTCATCACACCCAGAGCAGTTTACAGATTTTGAACTTGAGCAATGCCAGTTCATCTCATCACTGGGAATTCAAGTTCGAATCCCAATTTGGGTGGAGTTTCCATGTTCTCTCTGTATCTGTGAGGGTTTCCTCCCACAGTTCAAAAACATAGATTCAAGATAAAGTTTGCACCAAACATTGTCCTAAGTGTATCTTCACTCCCCCTACATTTCAGTAACTGCAAAAGTATAGTTTTTAAAACAGATACGATACAGTACACCTTATTCTAGTTTCCACAACAAATGCAAATGTGCTGTTTTAAATGTGATATAAGCAAGACAGAGGATAGATAACTATATTTTTTGCTTGCTTCCTCTTGGGTAGGTTCAGGTTTAGAACATTCTTAAGCTGCATAGAGACAATGCACTGATATAACAAGTGCCATACAAGTTAAAAGTTAAAATACTTTTCATTTTACATACTTAGTTTTTTCCCCAATGATTTTAATATATTATATATTAAAACTTTTACACATCACACCAGGTTTTTATTTGATTAAAATTTTCATTCCACTTCACACTCATGTGCTACTTTGTGTTGGTCTGTCACTTAAAATCTCAATAAAATAAATAAAAATTTGTGGTTGTAAGGTGGCTGGAAGGAGACCCTGGGGAAGACCCAGGACACGCTGGAGGGATTATATCTCTCAGCTCATTTTTTTTTTAAGTTTCTGTTTCAGCTTCCAGATAAGGTATGCATCACAAGCCATGGCACATAATGCAGAATGAAGTTCTGAATAAACTACTAGTAGTTCCAAAATTCTTCATGCAGTCATGTCGTATGATCATTTAGCAAGAATGGAAAGGGATTTTCTCCTAAAGAAATTTCATAATTTAAGTGAAAAATATGACATGCTTGTTATTTTAAATACAATCAAAATAGTTTGTTAAGTTTTTAATCAAGCACATATCTTGGTACCTGTTGTAAATATGACTCTTGGCTGGTTCATTACTTAGATTTAAAAAAATTAAATACATATTCAAAAAACGTTCATTGTATTTTTTCAGGATGCATTTTAACATGTCCGTGCAGAGTCCTAATTGCAGGAATCCTTAAATTAAAATAAAATTTAAGCGGCTGTTCTATAAAATCCTATTTTTTGTGTTGCAGTATAAAGGTCGAAAAGTCCACCTGAAGTCAGATGAACTGCTAAATAAGCAGATGGGGACGACCAAATTCAATGCTCAGCATGAAATATGTGGGCACTTTAAATTGCCACTGGGAGATTACATCTTTATTCCCTGCACCTTTTTGCTCAACAAAGCAGCTTTATCTTACATGTGTATTCATTCATTATCCTCCACTTTATCCTATATTATGGTCGTGGGGGGGGGTTCTCCATGCCCATCCAGGGGAGAACTTTACGAGTGCTGGGCAGATACACCCAGAACAGGGCGCCTAAGTAAATAGATGCATACAATAATAGAAATTCTAATCATTCTTAGCATATTAATCATTTAAATGCAAACTTAAAATATCTATGGTACAACAAAAGTACAATAATGAATAACGAATAATTTTGTCTGTGTGAAATATTTTTTATAACATCAATATCTAAAATAATTGAAGAGATAAAGTTTAAGAATACTTATCAACAATATCACAATTTAAAAAGTTTGTTTTAAAAATAAACCTTTAAGACTGTGGGATGTGATAAATCTTGAATGAAAAACTGAATTTTATTGTAACTTAACAAATGTTTACCAAGGTTAGGGGTTCTTATTTATTCATTCCCTTTGCTACTACTGGTAGCATAACCATAGGCGCCTCCACAATATCATATTGTACAGAAAATGAATAAAGAGACAACAGACATAAGGGTGCTTGCCAATCCGGTGCCGATAGTAGGGGATCCCCTTAGCAAATTCAAGGTTATAGTTCAAATATACAGATGAGGGCAAAATTGTTGGCAGCCCAAAATTAAAACCCCACTGAAATAACCTAAAATTGACAAAAGTGTCAATATATAAAGATTTACTGAACATCACAATATCAGGCACTGGTTCTAAATTGTGTTATAACATAATTAAAAACAAAGAAAATAGAACTGGATAGAAATGATAGCATCCTAAACTTAATATTTTAAGGCAATCAATGTGATCAAGTAATTTATGTAAGTCTTATTAAATTGGTGCTCAAGTCAAATAACCTTCCAAAATATTCACTAGATGTACCATGTAATTGGCCATCTGTGTTCACATCTATGCCAAGCTTTGATAACAATCTAAAAACACCTTTACAAGCTCTTTAATTGGTTTCATTTCAGAAGACTGGTGCCACTGTAAATCATTTGATCAACAGACAAGTAAGCAATCAATGACATAAGGCAGTAGAACCTGCAACTCCCCCTCTGTAACTGGATCATGGACTTCCTAACTAGAAAAAGACAGTCTATAAGAATTGGATTAAAATCAATTGCCAGAACACCACCTCAATCAACACCACTGCCCCATAGGAGGTTAATAACTTTAATGTTTTACAAAGGATGTAATGAAAAGCATCCTTGACACTACAATAAATAGTAACAATGAACACAGCTAAAAACATTGAAGCTCCCTCTCGACCTCTATATCCAACTCTGCATCCTCAAAATCACCAAACACCACCCTTCCACAAACTAAGTTTTGTACTAAAAACTTAAACAGCCGAGTCATTCTTACACATCTGAGCTTTTCATATATATATACAACCATTTTGCACAGCTTATTTATAAACACTGTTGAGGTAAACTGCTGTGTGTGAATGTGTGCATCAGCGCTGTGATGGGTAGTTGGCATATCCCAACACTAGTGCAAACACACACACATGGGCACACACTTCTGCTCAAGATAAGCAGTTTGGAAAACACATTAATTAAAAAAGTAAAGCAGGCAGGATTATGACAATCTGTCAGTAATAATTTAATCTTTATTCAAATGATTAGTCAAGCAAAGAAGAAATATCTTGTTTCTCTAGAGACATAAATAGATTTAAACACTTATAGCAATAAAATGTACAACCATGTAATAAAATGGCTCGGTGGTCCATCCAGCAGAACCAGGACTTTCAGTTCAAACCATTTTCTCTTCATTAAACCTTTAAGATAATGGAGTGTCAGCATGGACTAGTGAAGAGTCTAACCATGGGTTTCTTCATGTTACTACAGCTGCTAAAGATAATGGAAGCCGAGCTCTTCTTCCCTGAAGAATGTGAGTGAGACGTGCTAACAGTCAAAAAAAAAAAAACGTCTAGAACACGGGGCTTCCATCTTAGCAGTTATTCTTCAGAGCAGCATCTCCGGGAATAGGTAAAACCATGACAGGATGTGGGCAACCTGGTTAATCCATCCCAATTTTTTTTTTAAAAACAAACAAACAAACAAACAAAACATAGAACAGACATTTAAATTTACTTTTCAGTACTTTTTCCTCTGGATCCAAGCTTCCTGATATTCTTTAAAAAAAATGTATGGAACATGTACATAGATTCTGTCATACCTAGTTTTTAATAAGAGTACATGAATCAGTGTGATCAGGAGCTTCATCCACCACGAAACAGCTCATTTAATCTGTCCAGCTCTTTGCAGTTGTCCATCGTCATGACCTCAGCCTTCCTCCGCAGCCGGTCATCTCTGTAGACCTTAGCAGCGTACAGAAGGTCCGTTTCTGACAAAAGTGAGCAAACAAAATAAAACACTATAAATTAAATTCTGTAAATTCAGTTCAATTAACACTAGGATTTACTCATAGGTATATGTGCCATGGTTGGATGAATCTGTAGGTCAATGATCCAACATTTTTTAAAAATCTCAAAAATGTATACCCATTGCAAAATCAGGAGTTTTGCTATGTCCATGAACACTCTCCTGACCTAAAAACCTGATTGAAGAGGACATTGCATAAGTCCTATAAATCTTAAGACTAAGGAAAGAAACCGGTTTCAAATCCAGTTTCTCCCAAAAATATACTGGCTTTACTGCAGATGTTCTGTTGAAAGGCCATCAACTGTGGTGATGTTGAGGATTTAAGGCATTTAAAAATAAAAGAGTCACATTATTCCATTATTGTAATATGCACCGCACGTAGTTTACAATATGCATTTGGATTTACGATTACTTAACGGCGGTTTGTTTTTGACATATTAATTGCAAAAACTTCAAACTCTATAGCCTATAGTCCATTAAAAAAAAAGAGATAACAACGATCCATAAAACCACATTTAAAGTAACTGGAAACACACGATGGATATTAAAAAAGGTTTAAACATCTTTAAAACAAACATCTAAAATCCATGAAATGGCATTTAACATGACATGAGAAAGTGTGCATTATTGTGTGTGCCGTTACACCGCTTTCCCATTATTTATTCACAAAGATCTTGAGTGACTTAAATCTTTCTGTGATAAAATGGCCTATGAGCTTCTCAAAAAATAAACACAATCAGATATTTATTGCATTCTACTACTTTGTTATTATATTGTGTTCCCATACTACAAGTACTGTATATTTCATTTTAATTTTTATTTCTTACAAAACTTGAATTTTTGTCTGGTTAATTTGTCTGGTTAGGTCAAATGCAATTTAAACTGATGATCTAGGACACTTAGACACAGCCGCATTGTGATATATATCACTGTTATGTAGATCAGATTACTTAAAAAAATGTCCTTGTGACTTCTATCAGGGTTTTTGGGGAATGTGACAGGAGAGAGAGAGAGAGAGAGAGAGAGAGAGAGAGAACATACTTGTCTGTCTTTCCTTCCAGCAGTTGTTGCGTACGTTGGACACATAATCCTCTTCTACACTCTTCTCAATCTTTTGCAATGCCGATCCTTTGTATTCTGATTTGAAGTCTCTAGTGACATAGTAATCCACATGCAGATTTTCGGTCTGTCTCTTCAATGTCTGACCCGTTGACCTGAGGAAACACATGAAACATCACACAAAATTCCTTTAAAAGAAAAACGTAAGAATTCTGAAGAATTTGTAAGAAACCTGTAAGAAATCACATTACTGTTAAATGTTTCATGATAAAGGTCATGGAGATTAATGTATCCTACATGTTTTATTCCACACCTCCTCTTTAATTCTCTTAATGTTCATTTAGGCCAAAAAGGCACATTTTAATCATACAATAACAGACTACACTACATTAGGTGGGTTGTAGGTTTTATTAGCCCTATTTTACTTAGATTTTCAGGGGTCAGAACCACATTACATGAACACAAAGCTGATAATATCTAAGTGGTAGATCATTTTTTGTCCTGCAGCAACACTGCTAGTGGCGGTGTGGTAATGTGTATTGCACTGGTATGAGTGGATCACACATCAATGCAGCTGATGTGTCAAAGGAAATCAATGTCAAACAAGTGGTATATGCAATTATTACATTTACCAAACACTTTATACAAAGCGAATTACAGATGAGAGAACACCACAAGTCAGTAGTTAAGGAAAACAAGCACACTGTACAATTATCAAATCTGATCTGATCCCGGCCTTTAAAAAAAAAAAAAAAAAAAAAAAAGAAAATGTTGATTTTTTTTTATATCAATTGTATGTGGAAGAGATGTGTTTTGAGTTGTTTCCTAAATATGTATGCCAAATGACTCAAGCTTATAGACAGAGTTGGGAAGTTCATTTCACCAATTTGCAGTGGTGAATGATACAGAGTGAGAATTAGAATTATGGTGAGGTTGAATCACCAAAGACATCTATGAGCATTTACACTTGCACTGGGTCATGCTACACCACTTGGTACACCTCTCTTCAATTTAAATGGCTGTATTCCAGTTAACATAAGCAAAGCCTCTCAGTATGTGGAATCTATATAATATAAGGGCTAACAGTAATTCTGGAAATTAAACAAAGTATGTGTTATAACCTATGACATATTTTTTGTTCATTTATTAATTAATGTCAATGGATTTTCCCTGACAAGAGATGCGAGTAATGCATTCAAAGGGGGTTTCACAAGTGACTATAGGCATGATTTTGTAATGTGGGAGAAAACTTTCTTTGAAAAAAAAGTCTTGAAGGAAACCCATTCAGGCACAATAAAGACATTTAGAAAGGCTCATGTCAGCAACAGTCGGGGATGAAACATGTGACCTTCATTCTGTTAGGTGAAAGTGCTAAGTCTGCAGCATGTGTGTGTGTGTGTGTGTGTGTGTGTGTGTGTGTGTGTGTGTGTGTGTGTGTGTTCTGGGATGGGGGGGGGGCATTAGGTTCAATTAATATTCAATTAATTGAAATGTTACTCCTTATTTTAAAAATACAAACAAACAAAAAAAAACTTACGGTCTGGAATAAAGACTGTAGGGTGGAGTGGAAACCATTAGCTGACTGAGAACTGACACCAGGATCAACACAATGATTGGCATCAGCTGAATAAACATAGAGAAACCTCCCTAATACAGTGAGAAAAAGACAGACATAAGACTTAAAAGTCCAAAAGCAGCTGAGAAACATAATATCATAATTACATAGTCACATGAAAAAGAAAGTACCCTTTGTAACTGCCTATTTGAGCAGTTCATATTTTAATTGTTGTGAAGTGTATTTAAATTGTATTTTATATACAAGGTTCCAAAGTGAGAAGGGTTAAATTGTTTATTAAGGAGTCGAAGAGCGACAAGAAGCGACATAAGCCATATGCACTCTTTGATATGTTCGTATACTATTTGGGTTTTTTGATTATGATTTATGTTGCAGTTCTTACAGTTGGGTGTAAGGTTATGTACAAAGTTGAGGTACAATTCAAGAATACACCTAATCAGTATTGGCAAGAATATTTGTGCTATCAACTTTAAATCGGAGAGAGCTACACCCTTCTTTGAATTGATTTGGTTTATGTTCGGAAATTAGAAATAGCATTGTAACACCAGTTTAATACGCAGCAACAAGGGTTTCTCTAAAATCATTGCTAATATTTTTTTCGTAGGCATAGTTTTAACATAGACCTGAATGTCCCAGACTAATAAACTGCCATAACATTTGCTTTTTTTTCATTTAAATTATAAAGTGTTCACAAAGTGTTAAAGTGTTTAATTGAGGTCATATTTACCATAGTTGAAGACCTTATGAGCATATTAATTTTTGTTCTGATCAGGAAAACACTGATCGGGAAACTCACAGTTTTGCAAAATAAATGTACTTTAAGATTTCCATGATGCAGTTTTGGAAAAGGTAAACTAAATTATGCACAACAGCTTAATGAAGGGCTTTCTTTTTAGCCAACTTCAATAACTTCATATAGTTAAAATAAAACAAAACTTTTTACATCTCCTCGCTCTTCTCTCTCCCTCCTGACATGTTCCGTTGGATGATTGTATCTTTCCCGGCCATTTGTAAATGTACTTGCTGTAAAAGTCAAACAAAAATTCCTTAAAAACAAGTTAACGTGTGAACACTATAGAACAAGTTAACGTAGAACACTATAACGTGTGAACACTATAGACACTATATACAATATAGAGTGTCACATATTAATATGCGTATAGCATTACATGAAGTATTGTGTACATACACACACGATGCTGGTAAAGTTACCAGCAACCCTGATAAATGACCCTGACCCTGATAAATTTAAAATAGCTTAGAAAATATTTGAGGGAAAAATCATAAGTACAAATAATTACTGTATTGGAAATAAATGTATAACTTACATGGGGGGAATCCACCCCCGAAAAACATGTTAAACAGATCTTCTGGCGTAATGTCAGCCTCAAAGCCTCGGTGGAACTCGAATCCTCCGTGACCAGCATGACTAGGACTGCTCGGCTCTTCTCCTCCACTAATGTCATACTGTCTTCTCTTGTCAGCATTACTCAGCACTGCATATGCATTACCGATCTCTGCACACAAATAAAATGTTTTTTAAGAGAACCAAAGAAGACACGCAACATCAAAGAATGTTGATCTTCTGATTCCCAACATTGACCGTAGTAAATATAGTATAGAAGTAGTGTCTACTTGTGAATAAAAATACAAAGAGGAAAAGGTTTGGAATCCTAAAACCTTAAAAATAAAAAAAATAATGAGAAAGGACCTTTTGCTTTCTTAAAAGACTTAAGTAAATCTGTAAAACAGTAAAAATGTAAATAGGCATCAACTCTGCATCACTGCCAAAATTAGTGGATGAAACTAATTAGTGGATGTGTGCTCTTTAAAGACACAGCCTTCATTACAATGTAACACTTAATGGTTTTGCTAAATAGCATCACAGACACAAAAGTGTCTAAAAGCTCAATGAATGAAATTCTATTAAGATAATTTGGACAAATAAATTCAAAATAATTCTAACTCTTGCTAAAATTCTAAGCAAAAAAGGTAACTTACTTTTGAAGGCCTCTGTGGCTCCAGGTGCATGATTTTTATCTGGGTGAAATTTCAGTGCCAGCTTCCTATAAGCTTTCTTCAGCTCCTCTTCATTAGCATCCTTATTCACCCCTAGTACTTCATAGTAATCCCTGCACCTCTTTATCCTGCAGGAAAGAAAAAGAAAAAACATCAGCTGCCAATGTTATAAAAATTGGTTTAAATACTTTAAAGCATTTACACAATTCATAAAAAGTGGCATAGTAATGAATTTGTAAAAGCACATTCCTCACAACATCCTATTTTTTACAGAATTTCCTCTTTGTTTCCATAAACATATTGTTGAACTGAAGATTGAATTATTGTGTGAATGTGTATCTGTCTTTCGGCCAACGTACAAGATGTGTTACTGACTTAATGTGTTACTTGTCTTAAGCTATGAACATCAATAGTGGTGCAAATATTTTTTTATATTTTAATAATTGCTTGATATGCATAATGCATTGATATGCATAAGAGTTAATAATAAAAAAAATTAAAATTTTAAAAACTTAAACTTGTATAGCACCTTACTATACACCTTACTATACTATACATATTCTGGCTTGACAGAATATTAACAGAAAAAAGAGCTCCATAAGTAAAGAAAGATTGGGGGGCAGCACATTCTACAGTGATGTGGATTGTTTCAATGCAAAAGACTTGCCACCCATAGTGAGATAGCTGGGGTCGAGTCAGTGGAGTGCTTTGAAAGTCAGAACTAGTATTTTAAATTGAATATGCTTGAAAATTGGAAGCCAGTGGAGTTTTCCAGAATAGGAGTAATATGTTCATACGTTCTGAATAGTTTAATGTGAGCAAATAATTTTGGCAGGAAGTTCATATAGAAAAACTGTGACTTAAATCACAACTGAGAAAACAAACAGTGTAGCTCATACAGAATCAGCTAAAGATGAATTAAAAATAGTCTGACTAAGCCTCAAATGTGTCTGCTGCAAGTTACAGCTACAAGTTAACATAATTGTTACTTGTATTTTCTTAATTTTTTGTCTCTCGTAGTTGAGGTCTAACCATGATATCAATTACAGGCCTCTCTCATCTTTTTAAGTGGGAGAACTTGCACAATTGGTGACTGACTTAAATTTACTTTTATTCAACCAGCAATTTTAATTTTGACCAGAAACGACACAGGCATCTCCCAGGAGATAATACGATGATGTACAAGAGGCATCATTCATTCATTCATTATCTTCCGCTTTATCCTCTATTAGGGTCGCGGGGGTTCCCCATGCCCATCCAGGGGAGAACGTCTCGGGCGCTGGGCAGATACACCCAGAACAGGGCGCCAACCCATCGCTGGGCACACATTCACACACACAAACACACTCTACATGGGGCAATTTGGAGAACTCAATTGACTTGATCCATGTTTTTGGACTGTGGGAGGAAACCGTAGAACCCGGAGGAAACCCACGCGGACACAGGGTGAACATGGAAACTCCACCCAGATGGGGATTTGAACCGGGAATCCCTAGTGCTGAGAGTCGAACGTGCTAACCACTAAGCCACCATGCCGCATAAGAGGCATCATTGTAGAAAAAAATATTTCTCAGCTTTTATTCACATTTGAACAAACAGTGGCATGTCCAAAATGATTCATACCCTTCTCAATAATTAATAGAAAAGCCTTTATTGGCTATTACAGGAATCAAACGCTTCCTGTAATTGCTGACCAGCTTTTTGCATGTCTCCACTGGTATTTTTGCCCATTCATCTTTAGCTATGAGCTCCAACTCTTTGAGGTTGGAGGGTCTCCTTGCCATCACCCTGATCTTTAGTTCCCTCCACAGATTCTTAATTGGATTTAAGTCAGGATTCTGGCTGGGTCACTGCAAAATGTTAATGTTTTTGTCTGCTAACCATTTCTTCACCACTCTTCACTCCCTGTGTCCACATGGGGTTTCCTCCGGGTTCTCCGGTTTCCTCCCACAGTCCAAGTCAATTGATTAAGTCAACTGAGTTCTCCAAATTGCTCCATGTAGTGTGTGTATGTGTGCATGTCTGTGTGAGTGAGTGTTTGCCCAGCGATAGATTGGCGCCCTGTCCTGGGTGTATCTGCCTAGCGCCCAAAACGTTCTCCCCTGGATGGGCATGGGGAACCCCCCCGCGACCCTAATATAGGATAAAGTGGAAGATAATGGATAATGGATGGATGGATTTATCAGTCAAGAGCACCTGCTGCCATTTTTCTGCACCCCAGTCGCTTGGCCTTGTTTCCATGTTGGAGGAATGGCTTTTTGGCTGCAAAAGTGATGTATGATGGCTTCTGCGTTGCAACAGCCTTCTTTAAATCCCACCAAAGATTTTCAATCGGGTTTAGATCTGGGGAGTGAGAAGGCCACTTCAGGATCATTTTCTCAACCAAGCTTTGGTTGACTTGGAGGTGTGCTTGGGATCATTGTCTTGCTGGAAGGTCCAATGATTGCCAAGGTTTAATTAGTCAACAGATGGCACACGTTCCTCTTTAAAATGGCCTGGTATTTCTGAGAATTCATGATGCCAGGTACACAATCAAGATTGCCAGTTTCTGCTGCAGAATAACAGCCCCACATCATCAATGACCCACCTCCATGCTTGACTGTGGGAATGGTATTCTTCTGGTCATAAGCCTGGCCTTTCGCACGCCAGACATACTGTTGGTCCATATGTCCAAACAGTTCCAGTTTGGTTTCATCAGTCCATAGAACTGTCTCCCAAAACTGTGTAGCCTTATCCAAATTCCTCCTGGCATTTTCAAGTCGACTTTTGATGTTCCTTGTGAGAGTGGAGTGCGTCTTGGAGTCCGGCCATGAAGGGCTCTTTTATTCATATTTAACTTGTTCCAGCCTTCATCAGGTCATCCTGTAGGTGTCTTGCACTCACACGGGGGTTTTTCTTAAGTGTCCTGACTAAGTTGCTAAGGGCCCTTGATGAAATTTTGGGCTTTCTTCCACAGCTAGGCAGGTTTGCAGCTGTCCCATAAGTTTTAAACTTCCTTATAATGCTCCCAATGGTGTCTCTTGGGATGTTATATTTTTTGGAAATATTCTTATACCCAAGGCCCTTTAGGTGCGATGAAATAATCTCCTCTCTCAGCTTTTGTGGAAGCTCCTTTGTCTTTCCCATGATTGTAACTCGGAAGCCATCAAACATCACTGAACTAGAGGCTTTTGCACGTGCACGTTTTCCCCATGACCATCCAGGGGAGAATGTCTCGGGTGCTAGGCATATTCACCCAGGACAGGGCGCCAATCCATCGCTGGGCACACACTCACTCACACAGACATGCACACAAACACACTATAAATGGGGCAATTTGGAGAATTCAATTGACTTGTGAGAGGAAACCGGAGAACCCGGAGGAAACCCCACACAGACAAGGGTAGAACATGGAAACTCCAACCAGATTGGGATTCGAACCGGAAATCCCTAGCGCTGAGAGGCGAGATATGATATATATATATATATATATATATATATATATATATATATATATATATATATATATATATATATATATATACATATATACATACACACACACACATACATACATACACTTAAAATAAACTGAATATACTTTCAGTGTAAAAAAATAAAAAAAAAGAAATTGGTGTCTTCTTACTTCTGATGGTTTGTCATGTGGTTATTTGACAACACAATAATTCTGTATTATTACAATATTAGAGGATCACAAGAGTGACCTACCTCTGTACCCCCTCCACTTGCTCATTGGTGAAGGTCTTTACAGTCTCCGTGTTTGCCGAGTCCTGTTTCTGGTGGTGATGTTTTGAAGGTGCCTCGGTTCCATTGGGTTGTTTTCTGCAGTATGCACTACCATTACCAGCAGAACTGCCATTTTTCAATAATGCCTCGAGCAGTACTGTTTAGAGAAAAACAAATATTAATTTATGTAAACACTATGGTTAAGAAAGTTCATTGTAGTGAAGTAAAAAGCATTTTTAAGATTAGCTGGTCTCCACATTTAAATCTCTACACCTCCAAGTACAATAAGCAGACTGACTGACAAATATAAAAGATGAAACACAACATATTCTTGCCTGCAAAGACTAAGCATTTGGTGGATGCAACTTTTATATTTATAGACTAGTAACCTCATAGCACCTTTTAAGAACAGTGTTATAATCTTTTTATTTTTATTGTTCTTCCATTATCTTCCAACTTCTTAGCACATGTTGCAAGAATCACATTCTAAATGTGTTTATATTTAACAGATAGGTATAACTAGTAAAAAAAAAAAAAAAAAATCCCAAACATTTTTTTAAGATAGACCATGGTCCTCTTTATCCAAATTAAGCTCCACTAAAGGTCAGGTTTGTGTACAATTTATATTTACATTACATTTAGTCATTTAGGAGATACTTTTATACAAAGAGACTTACAAATGAGAGAACACCACAAGTTAGTAGGAAGGAAAAAATTGCTACACTGTAGTATAATCAAACCTGATCATTATCCGATCTGCCTTTTCATCATAACAAGTGTTTGTAGAAGAGATGTGTTTTGAGATTTGTTTTAAAGATGCTAAGCGACTCTGCCTTACGGACAGAGTTGGGAAAATCGTTCCAACATTTCCTCTCTTAGTCCATCATCCTTAGTATGCTAACTTATCTAACCTCAGCAAGGACAATAAATTGGAAGCAGTTTGCAATAAAGAATAGATACTCTAACAAACGTATTTAGCTATAAATATATCAATAAAATCAAATGGCCAAATGCCATAAACCACAAATATATAATTATTATATTTAACATTTAATAGCTGTCTAATGCTAATGAATCGGATCAGAGGAACGTTTCTTTAGCTAGGTTGAACTAATCGTAAGAGAAGAGTGATACATGTTTACAATTCTAGATTTTAAACCTATATTAGAAATCAGATTAAATGAAAACAGTTCGGGCATATGACAGGCTAACGTCTGAGGATGGTCAAATTTCAATACTCTATTTTTTTAAACGGCAGAGTAACAGTCGGGACGTCAAAGCAATCCCTCTGTAGACTAGATAGTAGACTTGTGTAGGGCGCAAGACGTGATTTGGAATTCAAGCAGTCTTGTAGCCGCCTATTAGCCTCATCACACCAGTACTCTTCGATAGCCAATCTACGGTAAAATGAAGTGTACCTTTTGCTTTGTCGGTCGGATACAATTTTTCCGCTTTGTTCAGAAACTTTATGGCCTTATCCTTGTCCCCCGCTTCGAGAGCGTTTGTAGCGATGTTTATACATTTATCCGCTTCGTCTCTGTTGCCTTCCATTGCTTTTAGCTTGCGTTTTAGTTTATCCCCACCCGTATCGCGACAGGTCCCGCCTCCTGACAAAAAATTAGCCAGTAGTTCTATTCACATGCTGCCTTCTGGTTGGATAGTTTTCTTGTCCTTTATATAACGTCATAAAAAAATAGTTACGTGTTAATAATATACACTACTAATAACAGTATAACATATGTAACAATGAGTTAAATAAGCAAGATTGATATGCTTGTCTTAAAAGTTTCACTTACATTTCTGTTATTTTTCTTCTTAGCGCAGCCGATGTCGTTAAGACCGAACTACATCTCCCAGCGACTCCACCAAAAGTGACGTAGCAGCGAACATGTAAACATGGCGGAGGATAAGGACGTGGGTTTGCTAAACGAAAACGTGCCGGTTTATGAACACATTGACGTGAATTCTAAACCCTTTCACATCGACAGCTTCAGAAATCTGTGGTTGGAGACTTTAAAACCTAAAGATTATTCACTGAGTCAGTCTCAGGATGAGGTAGATGATGTTCAGTTGATGGAGGACATGGGAATTACCTCGGAGGTTCTGGACGAGCTCAAGAGCATCTGCAGGTAAATTGTATTTGCGTGGTGTTTTTAAATTGGAGGAGAGAACCTAATACAACTATTCCAAATAAGTATAGCAAAAAGATATTGCGAAAGCAGTCCCTGCATCAGGCGATGTCCATGAGCCTGGCACTCGGAGTGAAGTCCCCCCAATGCACACACATGTCGTTATTATTAGTTGTTATTATTATTGTAACTATGGAGTTATTTTAAAGGCAGTAACTAGTCATAGTTTCTTATGAAGCTCTTTCAGAAAGCAGCGGCAAAGAACTGTACTCACATGTTTTTACACTTAATTAAGTTTTACCTAAGCTGTGCTCACACAGAGAATCAAAATTATTAAAGCAAGTTGCTCCATCTTTAAATGCGTCTCTTATCCCAAACCTGCCATAAAGTCCTCAGGGTAACTAGGTCTTCCTGCTTCATTCTTTCTTGATATCTGCCACATTTACCTGGAGTGTCTTCTTCCCAAGCAACAGCACCGTCCTACTGCCCATAAGGTGAAGTCTAAGGACCTCCATCATGTCCCTTGCCATTAGATTATCCAGATCACCTAGATATAGTGTCCCAATGCTCTCATAATAACTCATTCAGCTTCAGCAGCACCTAGAGTTTGTGTCTTTTTCTTTTTTGGCTACTGACTTGCTATTTCATGATAAGGCTTCTAACTGCTATTTTGTGAAATAAGTAAACAACTGCTGATGAATGCTTTTCACTGTCCCATTGCATTGCTGTTTGTTAAATCACATAAACAAAAATACAAATTTTAATCTTAAGAATGATCCTTTGCTTGTTTAACCACAGAAATTTACATCTTGACTTAGAACCATAATTACATATCAATTCACCTTAATACTAGAAAAGGTAGTAAACTTTACGTAAACACGATTAGTATACCAACATAACACAAGCCTCATTGGCTGCATAAAATATCAAAGAGAGCTATAGCTTTATGTCTCATCTCATTGCTCTTAGGCTCCTCAATAAACACTTTAACCCTTAAGGCTGACTTTGGAACCTTTGTAACATGGTAACCGTGGAAATTAACATTTTCAATGTTCTTAAAAGAACAGAAAATATAATTTCAATTTAAATGTACTTTAAAACAACCAAAACATAAACTGCTCAAATAGGAAGTTACACCATGAGCATATTCATAATAGACAAATATATAAGCTTCTCAGTCTCGAAGGGCAAGATTCTGTTTGTTGACTTTGCTTTGAAGTGTCATTGTTATCAAATTTCTTTGTGGAAAAGGGATGTCACATCATTCAAAAAGGGTCTGACCTTAAATGGCCTAAATCAAAATTTCTCTGACAAGCTGAAATGGCCTCTCTGCGGAATTAAGACAAAAAAAATCCGTATTCATGTACATGAGGTCTCTGCATTCTTTTTCTTAAAAATGTGCAAATTAAAGGCACTGATCATTGTGCCATTATAAATAATAGCAGGATAGCATGACAGCATAGGTTTTACACTGCCCCAAACAAAAATTTGATACTGACATGTTTAAAAAAAGCATATTCTATATATTTGTCTTGAAATATTTTTAAGGATTAAGAACTACGGATAGTAAAGGGCAGGGAAGCCAGGAAGATTCACCATCATGTTCCTGGAACCAATCTATGACTGATCTCTTGTACATTGTCCTGCTGAAAATGTTCTGCTTTGTTCATGCCATGAAATGTATTATTTTGCGGGCATATGTAAATTGTTTATTGTTTTTCAGCACAGATTCTTTAAGGTGCCATGCAGCAGATGAAACACCAGATCCAGATGTGATTCCTCCAGACTCGCAACTTGCCACTTTAAAGTAATGTGGGAACAAATGCACTCGATGTTTACAATAAAAAAAACACCAGATTTTATAATGACTGTGATGTTTATTCACTCTGCCAATCAGATTGAGGAAAAAAAGAGAGGACTACAGGAAGACACTGGTACGGGAGGGACCGTGGAGACATGATGTGTATGCTAACGAGATGGTAAGTCAGGTGCAGGTTTTTGGCATTCACATTTAACTCCACATTTGATTAGATTGGCTCCTTGGTAATTAGTGGAGTTCATTTTTGATCTAATAGCTGCTAATTATCCAGCTCTTAATCTGGCAGGTCAGGTGTTACACTCATAGGCATAGACACAATATTTATTGTGTTAACACGCGCCTAAATGCACCAAACTAGTGACCTGCCAAAACATTAGCTTTTTTTCTTTTTAGATTTTTATGGTCAATAATGTTTCATTTGTCATGTGGTCTTTTTATTTGATGTTGAATTAACACCGTGTGTTATATTGTGTATTGGTACAGGAGATGGCTGCATTTGGCAAAAGATCTGAAAATTCTGATAACATCATTCAGGATGGGGAAGTCATTCTTACTTTTAATGTAATCTACCCCGTCTTGTTTGAGCGGGTAAGGAATGAGAGTTACCTTAGAACACAGAAATGATGCCAAATTGTCTCTCTCTATCTCACACAGGTGTTTGTCTGTGTTTTTGATTCAGATTTTTTTTTCATATGATACTTTTTACACAAGTACACATCTTTAAGCAATTGTACTAAATGTACTAAGTCTAAAAAGTTTGGACACACCTCCTTCTTGTTCCATTGTCTATTTGTTCTGTGATGCTTCTGTGGGACCATCACAGAACCGGTATAATTTGGATGGTGTATTGTTTATTGTCTGCTCTGCAGTGATACTGATGTTGTGAGGGGGTTTTAGTGCAGCAGTGCTGCTGTAGTTTCATTTTAACACCTCAGTGAGACTGCTGGGATAGGATTATTTCACCATCCAAATAATAGCAGCTCTGTGGAGTCCTTTTTGGGTCCTGACTATTAGATAACCGAGTAAAGGGGACTAACACAGTATGTACTGTAGTCCACAAACATATAGACACCATCTGTAATTGTAGAACTACAATGTCCATCATTGCAGTAAATGGATCTAATAAAATTGACAATAAGGGGGTCAAAAACAAGGTGTGTTCAAACTTTTGAATGTACACACATTCAGCTCTTCACAGTGTTGACTTTTCATTCTAATTACTTTTGTCTTGTGAGCAGACAAGTTATTTATTGCTGATGTGATTAATGTGTTTGTGTGTTACAGTTTAAGTATGTTAGAGCATTTCAGACGCTGCATGTTCTGGGCTCACAGGGTCTCACTGAGCTGAGAGACGCTATTTGCTGTGTGAGTGACCTACAGGTGTTTGGGGAATTCAGCAATAACCCCAATATGGTCCCTCAGTTTATCAGCAAGGTATGCTCCTGTCACAAATCACATCCTCACCTATGTGCTCTATGTGGACAAAAGTATTGGGATACCGACATGAGTTTTTATAAATAGTCATACCCTTTCACTGTTCTGGGGTTGCTTTCTGTTTCTGAAACTTTTTGCGAGTCTGGCTCACAGTATCCATTCTTGTTCATCTTAATGGTGTTTCATGGATTTGAGGTCAGGGCTCTGTGGCTCTCTATAATATTTTTTTACCCAACTATATCTTTAAGAACCTTAATTTATGTACTTGTGCACAGTCATGCAGAACTGCGTACACACATACATAAAAATGTGAATTGGTGCTCTATTTTATACACCTATGGTAATGGAACTTACCATGGTAAAAGAAACACCTGAAGTTTGTAATTGAAAATTGTGTCTTAATATTTTTGTCGCCCAGCGATGGATTGGCGCCCTGTCCTGGGTGTATCTGCCCAGCGCCCGAAACGTTCTTCCCTGGATGGGCATGGGGAACCCCCGACGCGACCCTAATATAGGATAAAGCAGAAGATAATGAATGAATGAATGAATGAATATTTTTGTCCATTAACAGTGGTGCTTGGGGATTTGTAAACCAATTCTGTTTCAGAAAATATTTGACATAAATACACTAACAAGTAGATAAAGAGAGCCAAATCAGACAAACAAGGCAAAAATATTGGATTTTGTAGTTCTTTATTGATGTACATATATCTTTACATCTGAGAGGCTGTTTTTTTCAAATACTTCTTTTATAGCCAGTTATATTTCTGACCTGTTGCCAATTAAGTGGATATCTAATGCTTTTTTAAAAACCTTTTGTTGCCGCAAACATTTTTTTAAATGTGTTGCTGTCATCAAATTCAAAATGAGGTAATATTTCCCTGAAATTGTAAAATGTCTCAGTTTTTATATTGTTCACCAATGATCTTAACTCTGTGCTTAATTCTGAGACATTCTGCATTTTCAGGAAATAACCCAAACATATCTCTTTCAGAAGCACTGGATATATGAAAAAATGAAGAAGTTCTGTTGGAATATAGGCTTGGAAAAATGTTTGTGAATCTTTCAAAAGGATGTGAAATTTTAGTGTTATCAGATGATGTGGAGGTGAAATAAAATTAACGATTATTGGTAATTCTCAATCAGGGTAGCATGGTGGCTTAGTGGTTAGCACGTTCGCCTCTCAGCACTAGGGATTCCCGGTTCGAATCCCCATCTGGGTGGAGTTTCCATGTTTTCCCCGTGTCCGCGTAGGTTTCCTCCGGGTTCTCCGGTTTCCTCCCACAGTCCAAAAACATGGATCAAGTCAATTGAGTTCTCCAAATTGCCTCATATAGTGTGTGTATGTGTGCGTGTCTGTGTATTAAATATGTTCAAAATCCCAAACAACATGAAATAAAAGTGTTAACAATCAGCATAATTAAAACAAAATGTTGTTGAGACACATCTGTTCCCAAGGCCTTTACACTTAGTTTTATGCTACCATTGTATTACATCAAGACTTCTGTTTGTGCACCATACACTTGATATTAAAAAAGTCCTCCAATTACTTTTTTCAGGATCACTACAAGTCAGCATTCTTCTTTTTTGAAGGAACTTTCTACAACGACATGCGCTTTCCAGAGTGTCGTGATATCAGCAAGTAAGGGCCTACAGATTTCAATCTGTACACACACACACGCTCTCTCTCTCTCTTTCTCTCTCTCTCTCTCTCTCTCTCTTTCTTTTTCCCTTCCAGTGAGAAAATTTGGTTATCCAGTGATATTCATTATATGGATAATATCCAATATTTATTTATATTGAGATTCATTATGAATGATTGTAAATAATGCACATGCTTCTGGCTATATTGAATTATGTATTGAAGTATATTGAAAATTATTTTCTTTATAGAGTGTCCTGTGAATGGGCAAAAAGCCACAACTTTCCTGAGTTTAAGACAGAGAAGATGGAGGGCTTTAAGTTCAGTGATCTGAGGGTGAAGGTGGGGTATCCATATCTGTACTGCCACCAGGGTGACTGTGAACACATTCTGATCCTCACTGATGTCAGGTAGATCAATAAGTTGTCATACATAAACATTAACATTTCCCCATCACATTCTGTTTATCAGACACTGGAAATGTCACTTGGAACGTCTGACCACTCTTTATTCTCTCCAAAAGGATCACCTATTTATGAATTAGGCTTGAAATAGCTATGATTGTTATTTGAGGAAAACCTTCAGTATAATGTTTTAAACATCAACAAAGTAAATTTAACCCAAACAACTGACTGTAGAGGCAATAACTTAATATATAAATAAAAAAATATAGAAAAGCAATAAGGCACTTGAATTTGTGCATCATTGTGAATAAATTACGGGAAAGAGATGTTATTAAGCATGACACATAGGCATGATACACAGCAGATAATGCACAACTTTTATAAAATGGTTACAACAAAACACACTTAAAAAAAAAAAAAAATCAAGGTTTGAGTCATAAACTAGCCCGGTTTTTAAAGTGAACGCTAATCTCTGAGTAACAGGTTTCTGGTTTCTCTAACAATCAAATAACAGAATAATAAGTTAATAAGAGTTAATAAGAAAAATAATATAATGTATATTGCGCATTGATTCAAATGTGAAGTGGTCAGGTCAACTACCCATTTTAATATACACACGTGGACAAAATTGTTGGTACCCCTTGGTTAATGACAGAAAAACCCACAATGGTAACAGAAATAACTTTAATCTGATAAAAGTAATAATAAATAAAAATTCTATGAAAATGTACAAATGAAAGTCAGACATTGCTTTTCAACCATGCTTTAACAGAATTATTTTAAAAAATAAACTCATGAAACAGGCCTGGAGAGAAATGATGGTACCCCTGAAAATAATGTGACCAAATGGACATTTTAAATCGAGGTGTGTTCACTAATTAGTATCACAGGTGTCTACAATATTGTACTCAGTCAGTGGGCCTATATATAGGGCTACAGGAAGTCACTGTGCTGTTTGGTGACAAGGTGTGTACCACACTCAACATGAACCAGAGGAAGCAAAGAAAAGAGTTGTCTCAGGACATTAGAAAGAAAATAATAGACAACCATGTTAAAGGTAAAGGTTATAAGACCATCTCCAAGCAGCTTGATGTTCCTGTGACTACAGTTGCACATGTGATTCAGAAATTTAAGATCCATGGGACTGTAGCCAACCTCCCTGGACGTGGACGCAGGAGGAAAATTGATGACAAATCAAAGAGATGGATAACACGAATGGTAACAAAAGAGTCAAGAAAAACATCTAAAGAGATTCAAGGTGAACTTCAAGCTCAAGGAACATCAGTCTCAGATCGAACTATCCGTCGATGTTTGAGCCAAAGTGGATTTCATGGGAGACGACCAAGGAGGACACCATTGTTGAAAACAAAACATAAAAAAGCCAGACTGGAATTTGCCAAACTTCATGTTGACAAGCCACAAAGCTTCTGGGAGAACGTCCTATGGACAAATGAGCCAAAATTGAACTTTTTGACAAGGAACATCAGCTCTATGTTCACAGACGGAAAAATGAAGCATATCAAGAAAAGAACACTGTCCCTACTGTGAAACATGGAGGAGGCTCTGTTATGTTCTGGGCCTGCTTTGCTGCATCTGGCACAGGGTGTCTTGAATCTGTGCAGGGTATAATGAAATCTCAAGACTGTCAAGAGATTCGAGAGAGAAATGTGCTGCCCAGTGTCAGAAAGCTTGGTCTCAGTCGTAGGTCGTGGGTCTTACAACAGGATAATGACCCAAAACCCACATCTAAAAACACTTAAGAATGGCTAAGAGGAAAACACTGGACTATTCTGAAGTGGCCTTCTATGAGCCCTGACCTAAATCCTATTGAGCATCTTTGGAAGGAGCTGAAACATTCCATCTGGAAAAGGCACCCTTCAAACCTGAGACAACTGGAGCAATTTGCACATGAAGAGTGGGCCAAAATACCTGCTGAGAGGTGCAGAAGTCTCACTGACAGATACAGGAATCGTTTGATTGCAGTGATTGCCTCAAAAGTTTGTGCAACAAAATATTAAGTTAAGGATACCATCATTTCTGTCCAGCCCTGTTTCATGAGTTTATTTTTTAAAATAATTCTGTTAAAGCATGGTTGAAAAGCAATGTCTGACTTTCATTTGTACATTTTCATATAATTTTTATTTATTATTACTTTTATCAGATTAAAGTTATTTCTGTTACCATTGTGGGCTTTTCTGTCATTAACCAAGGGGTACCAACAATTTTCTCCACGTGTGTACATGCATAGACATTATATACTATATCATAGATTATAGATTCAGGGCCCACAATTCAAATGATTTTAAGTAATTTTTACATAATTTGGTCTTTCAGCTCATAAAACCTACGAAAACAGGAATCTATTATCTATGAATGTTCGGCTTTTTGAAAGGAATTATGGAAATAAACATTTCTATGATATCATTTTTTGGAAAGGGTCTGTATATATATATATATATATATATATATATATATATATATATATATATATAGACTGTTTAAACTTTTCTGTAGTCACAACACATTTGTGATACATTTTGTGTTTGTTGCTGCATTTTATTCAGGCTGATCCACAAGGATGACTGTTTAGACAGAAATCTGTACCCACTGCTGACTCACAAGCACAGAGTGGTCACACGGAAGTGCTGTGTATGCCATCTGTACATCAGCAGGTAACTACATCTGTATTGATCTGCACACCATGTTTGCTTTCATTTTAAAGTCACATGACTGAATCTTTTTGTAAACAATCTTTGTTGTAGGTGGATAACGATCAAAGATGAACTTGCTCCAATGGATCCATGTCTGTACTGCGATCAGTGTTTCCGCAAGTTTCATTACGACGAACATGGAAATAAATTGGGAGATTTTCAGGCGTATGCCTACGTTGACCCCGGAGCTTTTAACTGAGTAGGCTTTAACTCGGTGTTCTGAATCCCCTGCTGTGCAGAGCTTATTATACCATTTATATATTTGTTTAATACATTAATAAATTCTCACACAAACTGTTTAAAATCTTTTATTTTTTGATAAAAATAAAGCATAGTTTGCTATAAAGTATAGTTGTATAAGGTCTGGATTATTTCAATCAGAGCAAGTTGGCTGAGCACATTTTCCAACCTATTAAGGCCATCATGAGAAACTGGGACTGATAACTAGATACCTGATATGTTGAACTTCAAAATAAAAGCACTTGCACTAATGCATTACAAATCGATGTAAATTTCCTATTCCATATTAATTTACATTTGGTTTGCGACTTTCTGACAGTTGGATGAGACAAGGACAGCCAAAATGGCTAGATGTGGACCAGGGGCTATAAATGCCCTTGTCGCAAATCGATTAGAGTTCAATAGTTATGGCTGTAGGGTAGAAGCTGGATTTAAACCCACTGGTTTTAGTACAAATGTGTTGTGTTTTACTGTTTGAGAAGTTGTATAGTATTGGAAGTCTTGAGCCTTCTCATCAACCAGAAGGTGACAGTGCGTGAGGGTAGTATGACCAATTCGGCACCTATTGCTAGGAATTCTGTATTGCATTTAATGTTGATGATGGGGAATATTTCATACACTTTATTTTGTGTGTTGTTAGACCATCCAACTTGCCATTTTTGTCTACAGTGCACTTCTACTAGACGGCAGGTATCAGTAATCGGAATATATGTCGAGGTGGGTTGCTGGTTTCTTGCTTCCTTTGCTAAAATGTTGGCTTTTTCATTAGCCTTGATGCCACTATGACCCAGAACCCAGCAATAGACAATGGAGAATCCTCGGCTGTAGTTCTCGGTCTGATGTGGTTGACAACAATGATGAGTTTTTGTAGTGCTTTACTCTCCAACACTGCTTCTGCTGTACCACACTGTAAAACAGTTGGTTAGTACTCTTAGTGCTGCAGCGATTAAAAAGCCACTAGGATTTAAGGGAAACATGAACTTTAAGTCTCATTAGGAAAGCAAGGCGCCGCTGTTCCTTTGCTTACCTGGACTTTTTCTTTCTCTCATTTGAAGTGTACCCATGATGAAAATTACAGACCTCTCTCATCTTTCTAAGTAGGAGAACGTGTGACTGATCAGTGACTGACAAAATATTTTTTTATATAAGCTTAGGTTATACACTATTTACATTTAAATTCTAATACATGTATTAAAAGGGTAATTAAGTGCTTACTATTTACCAAAGTTGCATGTCTTTGGACTGCCAGAGGAACTATAAACAGAGTGCACAAGTCATACTTTCTGGGAATTAAACCCAAGACTTTTGTGCTGAGGTTAAATAACCTGCAAATAAATGCATGATACTGCCATACTGTCATTAAAAGTAAGTCTGCCCTTTTATTCACTTAGTCAACTTTATAATGTGAACAATAAAATTTCGGAATGGAAAATGTACCCCATGTGTGAAGCAAGCTCTACTTTATTAAAGCCATAATGTAGTGGAACATGCACCAAAATACAGTCCTCTTATTTACATAAACATTATAATGAGCTTAAAAGAACAAACACAGTGGTATATGAAAATAAATCTCTATAGAATTAGAAATGAAGGGGAGAGGAGGTTGATGGAGAAAGAGAAGAAACAGAATAAAATTTTTATACTATAGAAAAATGTCAGTATAGAGGAAAGCTCAACTTTCAGTCAACTAAGGGTGCACTTTTTAATATAAAAGTTGAAATGTACCACTATTCTAAAAATGTAAAGAGCTGGAGCTAAAAACAAACATCCTTAAATGGTGGATTGAAATCAACCATGATAACGTCTCCACTGCTTGAAGTCACAGTCACAGATTCCAATAAATAAACACACACTTAGGCTGTTTATTCAGAGTCCTCTGTTGGGTTCGTCCCACTGTCAACAGAAAGAACGTATTATTAAAATAAGATATTTTTTAATTGATGCTTTGTAAAGTGCATTATAAAATGGGTTGTTCCCATCACTAAATCTGATTGGCTGGGTGGTTTGTCCAGCCGTGACATTGTTGACAATAATTTTAACAATTGTTAAAAGATCAATAATTTTAGATCATGTACCATTAGTGGAAATACAGATTAATATAAACAGCAAGCCAATTTCCGATGTTCTGGCTGTCGTTTATAAATTGCGTTCTGCAATATGGCCACTAGATGGCATTTTTTGATTGTTAGCGAAATCGGGATCACTCAGTGATCAGTGTGCACTTTATAAACGACTACGTTACATCACGGAAGACCAGTTTAAAAATTGAGAGCCGATTTTGCTTTCAATAAACGCATTTATAAATCAAACCTTTTTTTTTATTATAGTGTGTTTGTAACTCTTTTATAAAAACAATGAAGCACTCAAGGTTGGGTAATATTGTGACTAAATCACAGGAAAGAGTTGAAACTGCACTCCACTTCACATGATCTATTTTCACAATAATGCACGCCTTCTTGTGCCTTTTTAAAAATAATATAAAAAATAATTTAAATTCATGGGGGCACGGTGGCTTAGTGATTAGCACGTTCGCCTCTCAGTGCTAGGGATTCCCGGTTCGAATCCCCATCTGGGTGGAGTTTCCATGTTCTCCCCGTGTCCGCATGGGTTTCCTCCAGGTTCTCCGGTTTCTTCCCACAGTCCAAAAACATGGATCAAGTCAATTGAGTTCTCCAAATTGCCCCATGTAGAGTATGTTTGTGTGAGTGAGTGTGTGCCCAGCAATAGGTTGGCGCCCTGTCCTGGGTGTATCTGCCCAGCGTCTGAAATGTTCTCCCCTGGATGGGCATGGGGAACCCCACCACGACCCTAATAGAGGATAAAGCGGGAGATAATGGATGAACGATTTAAAATTTCTTCAATTTATTTGAAATTGATTTTCAACAATTTCAACAGTTGTGATTAATACAGAACCTTGTAACAATTTTATAATTTTGCTGAATAGCATATTTTAACACAGAAATGATTAATAAAACAACAAGGTAAATAGAATGGTGTCCATGCTAACCCATCACATCCGTTTACACTCAGATGTAACAAACTCACAAAGAATGATTTATTAGATTTTGTTTATTTTATTTTTTTTAATTATGGTTATTTGATTCAATAATTTGGTTCGGTTTTAAATTTTACAACTTGTAACTGACTACAGAAATAATTTAACACATCTTAATACCACTTTTGATGTCATTTAGTGGCATAAATATTATGGATTTCGGATATGGACGGATTTCCATATGCACCTGAGTCTGCAGCATGCTGTAATATTTGGTCGCTGTAATTTAGCTCAGATGTTTTTTTTTTTTAAAAGAATAAAACCTGATAAACCTCTGTGTATTTTACTTACTGTGGAAAAAATAACCTGTTAAACCAGAATAAAAGTTATCAGCGTCTTTAAATATGTTTAAAGTGTATTAATTACTCTGTATTTATTTTTTAATTGCGTTTTCCCCGCAAATTTTGAGGCCAAATAATTTCATGTATATCTGGTACATCCTTAATATACATTTGACAGACACAACATTAAAGGTTTGCAGAATCATACTTTGGATTGACGTTTGCATTTAGTTTACTCAATAAAACGAGAAGAAATGTTAAGGCTTGTATAACATATATAAGAGGAGTTATCACCTGTTTTCAGATGCTGTTGCAGTGTCCTCAGTTTTTTCTTTCACAGCCTCATGTTTTTTTTCTACATTACATGCGTCTTCATTCACAGGTTTATCATCTATTCACATATGATTTACACTGTTAGCAGACATACTAAGAAAAAAGAAACAGTCATATACAAACATACTGGCAACCCTAGTAAAGCTGTAAAAATAGCAGCATTCTGCTGACCTGAACTCAGTTCTTTACTCTGCTCGGTCTTCTTTAGTGCCCCCTTCTTAGCATCTTCAAATTGCCTTTGTTCAGCCAGTGATTTATTAATGACCTGTGTAATCAGTGTCTCTCCTTCACCAACAAGGAACATGGTCTTGAATTTGTTATACAGCATGGTAGCTTTATCCATCACATCCTGACTAGCCTTGAACCTGCGGATCTGTATTAGTGAGAGCTCAGTTCCCGGCGTGTCTGCATCAGCATAGGACAGGAACATATCTTCTGTGGCGGAGTAGACCATACCTTTTTAAGTGTCGCTATAAGTTCACAGTGCTTCTGCAGGTGCTGTGTGGTAACCTGCAATGAGCTTAATTCATCCAGAGCCACAAGACACTTCTTCACATCCTGAGGCACAACAGGAACCAACCAGGGTCATTAAATCAATACTTAAATCATACTGCATGGCAATACCTTAAATTAAGCACTTGTAGTCTTTGCATGTTCCTGATCGATGTAAAGGGATTTCACTCAAAAGCAGGAGATATACTTCATTTCACTGTTTCTGGTACTTAAAAACTGGAGCTGTGAAGTTTTAAACAAACCTAAAATGCAAAACCTTCTAGGTAATTAAATACAGCACACGGCATTTAATTAACTTGTTTCAATGTTGTTCTTAATGAGGGTTGCTCAAGGGCCCACACTGGTAACTTCAGTGAACATGGTATTTGAACTCTTAACCTTTGTATTGAGAGCCTAACACCCTAACCAGTGAGCTACCACATCCCATTTTATTAAACATTTAGAGGTGAGGACACAGGACAGGATTTCTTCCATGAATGTAGTAGGTATGCAGGTGCTACTGCACAGTCCGGAATCTAATTAATCTACATCACTCTGGAATCTAATTAATCTTCCTGTTATTAAACATTTACACCTTCATGGTTACATAATACTAGATAATTCTCTATTGTCAAGTCTTAATACTCCCGTTAAAGGGAGACAGAGGCATTCTGGCAGACACTGAAATTTTCTGCATGGAATTAGACTAGTATAGTTAAGTTCGCCAAGTACCACTAATCATCCATTTTTAACCCTGTGTTCAATGCCAGATTCTTGACAGTTCCACATTACTATTACTGACAAATATGAGTAAAAAGAGTTACTTTTTAAGGTCTAAAACCTTGGTGATATTTATATTACAGGTTCAGCCGACTGTCATTTTAATAGCCAGTACTTTGTTTCTTTTATGTAAAACACTGATGTGTTTTGCAAGTTGCTATATATAACTTATATTGCATCTTAATAATGATAAAATACTCAGCCAACTTAAAACAGCACACATATTTGTAGTTGTAGCAGATGTGTAACAGTGTTTGCTTTTACATAATCAACTCACCGGGTTATCAATCTTCAGTGAAATCTTAATCTCACCATGTAATCTCTGCAACCTTGATTCAGTCGACACTAATTAGATCAGGACAAAGTGAAAAAAAAAAAAAAAAAAAAACTTTCAAAACAAGCAGAATCTCTTAGAACATCACGACTGTATTACTTTGCCTACTCACCCTTTTTCTTCTCTCCTTTCCTTTCATCCTTTTTCCCCTCTTCTTTTCCTGATCTAAATAAATAAGAGGGCGAGTGAGAAACATGCAGTGCAGGTTGCAGAAGATCATTACACGTCCAAAATAAACAAAGTGCGCTGTAAAAGATGCATCATGATCGAAAAGTTTCATCAATGGGAGTTTTAAAAACTTGGAACAGCAGACTGATCAAATATTGAACAATGCAATAGAAAAAGGCAACCTGCTTGGGGTTTTTATTAATTTAAAAACATGCACACCAGTAGCTGCTAAAGGTTATTTTAAAGTACGGTATCTGGTGTTGCTCCTCTTAATTTTTTTCTTGACAAATTAACATCTCTGACATTTGATTTGGTGTTATACTGTGATGATTGTGATGCTAAATGCTTTAAATGACCGATATACTATTATATGAGCTGTAAGATGAAAGACTTAAATGCTTGAGCTAAATTGTTTCTTTATCCCTACAAATTAAGTTTTTTCTTTGTTATAAGCAAGTAATGTAAGGGTAACATTATAATCTTCTTTATCCTCATCCCATTGTTAAAATGTGGTGGTAGTGGTGGCATCACTAATTTTGCTGCATCTGGTCCAAATACCACCAATATTTTTTATTGTTTCTCATTTGTTTAATTTGGCTGTCTGTATCTGATATTTCAGATATTTATGTAAAAAAAATATTCATTCATTCATTATCTCCCGCTTTATCCTCTATTAGGGTCGCGGTGGGGTTCCCCATGCCCATCCAGGGGAGAACATCTCGGGCGCTGGGCAGATAGACCCAGGACAGGGCGCCAATCCATCGCTGGGCACACACTCACTCACACAGACACACTCTATATGGGGCAATTTCGAGAATTCAATTAACTTGATCCATGTTTTTGGACTGTGGGAGGAAACCGGAGAACCCGGAGGAAACCCACGCAGACACGGGGAGAACATGGAAACTCCACCCAGATGGGGATTCGAACCGGGAATCCCTAGCGCTGAGAGGCGAACGTGCTAACCACTAAGCCACCGTGCCGCCGTAAAAAAAAAATAATTTTTATTAAAATTATTAAGTACCACTTAAACATAATAGCAATAATCAGCATAAGATGAGTTTTTAAACTTTGTTAAACAACCTGAAAAAAAGATGAACTGAAAAACAGTGTTGTAATTATTACTTTTGACATCAACAACTTTATAATACAAGGCACTTGGTCAATATAGTAAAGCCTTATATAGTAAATGACTTATCTCTTTACAGGTTTAACATTTAACACAGAATTAAACCAGTGAGAATGACAATGTGTGTGTGTAATTTAGGGAGAGACTGTATTTAAAAAAATAATAATAATGCATTTCACTTACTCTTTTAGTTCATCTGGCTTGCGACGTCCATCCTTTTCGCCATCAGTCATCTGCTTCATTCTTTTACGGCTACGTTTCTGCTTAGAAATAAAATGAAAAAGTAAGTTTGCAGTTTGAATGCAATTTTGTTCTGAACTTTTTAAAATCAAGGGTCAGATTCACAAAAGCTCTCATAAGAAAAAATGCAAAGTGCCTAAAGATAAACACCATGACATTCTTCTGAAATTTAATTTTAAATACATTTTTGGTTTAGGAATGAAATCCTGGAAGAGCTGCATTTTACAGCTTTAAGCAGGATTTTATGTGAACAGAACTAAAGCATTATTAAGTCCACTGAAGTTAGCAATGTGGGTCCTAGAGCAAATCCCTTAAACCTTATTGCTCCATATGTGCTGTATCATTACCAACCCTGTTGTTAAACCCCAAAAAACATGCAAGTCGCCTTGAATAAAATAACCAAAAATACCAAATAGCCGCAAACTGGTCTTCACTCATAGGTTTCCGCACCAAATGTGACAGATCTTGAGTATGAGTAAATACAAGAGGTATTTGAAATTAAACTGGCTTTATGAGCTAGATTAAAAAAAAAAAAAAATCAAGCTTTTAAGCTTGATACACATACAGACACAACCCAGCCAGCTTGTGTGTTTACTGCGTTTGTCTCCTATTCACAAAGACTGATCATGCCTTTGTCACAGACTATTTTAAATAATCAAAATGTAACATCTGTGTACAGCTGAGCCAACGCAAAAAATGTTGTTGTAATGTGTTTTTATAAGCATCATATTAATACTTCATCTAAATCCATAAAGGTTTTATTCATACGCATGTTAAATAAACCAGCATATTAATCACTTATTGGCATAAAGTATTTTGTAATGATACTTTTATTGTTCACTGTGTATCTGTATTATCGGACTACAAAACTATATTTATTTTGGTAATGTTTAAACATGTTAATATGTATTTTCTTTAGGATAGTAATTACAGAAAGATAGATACGTTGATTTTTTTACCCCATCATCATCAGATTCAGAAGAGCTCTCCTCTTTGGTGCTCCTCCTCCTTTTTGCTTCTGGTTCTGTCTTTCCTGTTTTACTCTCATCCTTCCTTTTCTTAACCTCTGCCCCTTGTTCCTCCTCTCCCTCTGAAGATTTGCCTTTGTCTTCTGCTGCTCTTTTTCTCTTCCGTATTGGTTCTACAGCAGTCTCTCTACAAAAAAAAAAAAAAAAACAGTTATATCCAACACGACCATGATTCCCATTTCATATTTCTTTTCAGTCAAAATTAAAACCTATTTCACTTATAACACACCCATGTGCAGCCTGTTGCTGCTGCAGCAAAAGCATTTTTTCCGCATTGGGTTTCCTGCCCCTTCGTTTTGGAGCCGCTGCCTCAACACCTGACAGAACAGTGTACTCATTTTATTTTTAGATAAAAATAACAGTGAATGTTAACAGTGTTAACAGTGAATAAATTTTTTTTAACATAATCCATGACAAACCTGTGGGGCTAGATGGTGAACTAACAGTTCCATCCTCATCCTCAGAGTCCTGTTCAGCTTCAATCTAAAACAAAAAATCATTAAATACAAGCCATCTTTGTCCTTGGTCCTATTCTTGGACTTCTCTTCTTGGACTGAAGAAAAAAAACTTCCAATGCGGTAATTTTTTCCTTACCTTTTTCTTTCTTCCTCTTTTAGGTTTTGAATAGTCCATTGGCTCTTTAATTGATGATGCCTGTTGATGATAATAATAATAATAGATCACTTTGTTTATAAAACATGCTTAGATCGAAATTTCAGGTCTGCTTACACGCTATATAGACTGCACAATTCTGTACTCATTTATAATTGTGTTATTGATAAAATATTGTGGGTAATAATATCTTATTTAATAACCTGCAATTTATTAAATTAATTAATAAATTCCATTAATTAATTAAAGTAAATTAATTAATTTACAAACAATCTTAAAATATTTAAGAAAAGAAGTAAGGTAAAGGTAAAAAGGTATTTGTCCTGTATTGTCCACAAATAAAAATGCAATTCCTGGAAAAAGACATCATGCTAATATATTTGTCATCTTTAGCACTTTTGTCAAGCTTTCTAAAACCAAAGCCAAATCTTGGAGTTGTGTGTCTACATATGTTTCCACAGAAAACCCTTTTGGATGGATTTTTCTTTGAATCATTCTACACGCAAGTACTACATACATATATTCTACATACAAGTAACAAATGAATTATTTTAGGGTTCATTTGGTAGTAACACATTCCTCAAAGTAAACCATCTGAGGCTCACAAATATTCAGCAGTGATTCTGGTACACACTCAGTTATCCATGAAATCTCTTGGGATTTATATATATATAAATAAATAAAAAAATAAATAAATAAAATGGTTGACATCATGGCATTATAGTATAATTATATTATATACAAATAATTATATATTACCTCCATGTTCAGTCTGTGTTCAGCCAAAATAAATTGCATGCAAAAATTTGCTCTAATAAATGTGAAATATTTTACACTTAATGCACTCAAATGATGCAAAGATGCAATACACAGTCAATGCATCTGTGGTTAAGTCACTGTCTGGCCACCAGTCTGACATGTCTACAGTTGGAACTATCAATAGAAAAATCAACCTACAGCTGCAACAATACAGCTGGCTAGTAAATATACAACACCTAGAAGGACATGGGCAGATGTTTAATTTGTATAAGCAAAATCAAACAAGAAAAATAACTAGGAATTAAAGGCAGGAAATATGAAAAAAAAAAATCCCTCAATGCTATGAAATGTTTTCTTTGGGATAATTTTGTCTTTTCAAATAAGTAGAATTTTCTATTGCTGAATCATTTAACTTGCTATTCTACATATAGCATACACAAGACTGACATGTTGCTTTTATTGTTCCGTTGGCAAAAAATAGAAATCCACAATGATACTTAAAAATGACATTTTCAGAAACCTTGAATCTTAGAGTTAGATTTAACTTAATAAGTACGTTATTGAAAGATGTATTACTAAATGTCAACAATTATACAACTTAAGCCTTTTAAAAGCATTTCCTTATTTGAGTATAAATAATAAACTGCATAGAGAACCCAAGTCATGATTTACTGAAAAAAATGTAGTTTATTGGCTTCTGTAAACATCCCTGAAACCAATACCTGAACCCTTTACATAAAAAACCCATACTGTTATAGAAAGAGAAGGGGAAAAAAAGCATGGTTATGTGCATTCTTAATACAGCACAAAATATTAGGCAGAAAAGCTTGTTACTTAAAGACCATAAGTGTTTATGCAGAAGTGTTAAGAAATATTAATCTTTGCTTTATCATGACATCCAATAACTAAAATATTTATACATGGATATCTGAACATTACATATTTCCAAAATCTCATGATTAATTAATTGCCTTACATGAAATGTGCATTTACATAACGGTGAAAGACATAAATGTCAAATTTATTCTGCTAGTTAAAAATCTCAATTTTTACAATTCCTAAAGAATAATTAAATATATATTTTAAATGACTGCTAAAAATTTAAGAAATAGAAACATCCAGAAATCCAGAGAGAGGAAAATAATGAGATATAAAAGAATTACACATTTAAAGATTGTTAAAACCCCCTTCATTCACCAAGCACCACATGCAGTTGCCTCATCTATAAAATTATGGCGGAAAAAGGAAAGAGGCTGTTATTTAACCACAGCCCTCCATGCAGAAGTAGATTGTACATACTTCCTCCTCTAGAGACACCTCCATGTCATCACCTTCCTCCTCCTCCTCCTCCTCATCATCATCATCATCATCCCAACTTCCAGCCACCTGCATGATTCCAAACACACCTGAGCCAGGTAATCAAAGCCTGCCTTACTGACTGTATTTGTCTCCTGTATCCTTAAATCTCCGTAATTGTATGACATCCAACACCAGCCATCTACCTTGGTTGACTGTGTAACGAGCCTAAACAAAATACTATATTCCCAAGATACTATATCCATAATCACTAAAGTATGAAATTATTTTTAATATTATAGCTGCAATTACTGGTTATATAAAACACTGTTGTATTGCAATGAGACAACTGCAGGAGGGCACAGCAATTTAATATGAGCTCATTTCACATAAACCATCTCAGCCCAAGTGCCACGACGGTGCCACATTTTATAGGCTCACTTCAATCTGTTTTATAATGCAGAACTAATATATTATTACATAATATCAAGCATATTTAGAAGTTGTGTGTGCAAAAGAACTTGCATCAGACTCCTACATTGTTGTCAAACACGCAGTTGCTTTTTATTATTTCTTCATTGGGTGTTGTTTATTATTTATATACATAACCAGGACCTATTTGGCTGGTCAGTAAAAACTTAAAAACTAGTTTAAAAAAACATCACTTTTACACTGTAGTTACTGCAGTTAGGCTTTTTAAAGGCAGTACACAAGTGTGCAACCATTTGATGTTGGTTGATTCGAATATTTCAACATAACTGCTTTGAAGCACAGTTTTATATTTACTTAAAGAAAGCTGACTGCTTAAGCATATTTATTTAAAAACTGATCTTTATTATTATTTTTTATTTCTTTGGAGTAATATAGTATGTATGGGTCCATCCTTGAGCTACTACAGTCCATAATTATAAATTTCTTCAAAAATAATAAGGTCACAATTTCTAAAATGGTATTGCCGTAACTAAGTGGAAGTTATATTGAGAGGCCCGTGCCATGTTGATTCAAAACATAAAACAACCTACTTTAGGGGAAGACCTCTTTTTCTCTTGAACCTTTTCACTTCCATTGTTATCCTCTTCGGTAATGCTGTCGGAATCTTTATCTGATACAGCTTCCATCGCCATCACCTAACAAGGGTTCATATCAGCCTATATAGCATTTTTAGGATCCAGAACAACCAGTATGAAAAATACTAAAAAAAAGTCCTCATTACTGCTCATAAATTTGGGTTTACCAAGCATCTCATACACATAACAGTCAAGTGTCACATAGGAATGAAATTAAAGTAAAATTACAAAGTTCAAAGAAAAGATTTGTACCTTTTGTCCATTTAGCTCTACTGTAGGGTTATTCTCAATTTCCCATAGTCCTTCATTAAATCCCTTTCTTTTATTGGGTTTTCCATACTTATCTTTGTTGGGTAAATATGGAAAAATATCTTTGGGACCCAGGAATGCTCTAAAACAAAAACAAAAAAAAATTAAATGTAGACAAAAACAGAATACAGGAGTGCTCCTTAAATACATACTGTAATATTAACTTTAATATTTGTTAGTTACAGTTATTTATCTCAATTAAATGTAAACATATTGATTTTTTAAAAATTATATTTATGTAATGATGTAAATTAATTTGGATCTGAAAAAGAATTTCTCACGCATAGGAACGGTCTTTCTCCTTGATTAACCTATCAGTTCTGTAACCAACTGATGAAAGAATTTAACATAGATCTTGATAAATCCACACAGGTGATATGTTTGCTGCATTTTCAAGGAGTAACGATTGTTGACTTTATCCTGTTGTTTTAAAATCTGAGTTTGTGTTTTTTTAAGGAGGATGTAAATATTAATTGAGTTGAATCAACTTAAATTCAATATTAAAATTTTTCGTCCTGTGTCGAACTAAAATGGGACGCGATTTCCATAAAAAGATATCTGATTTTTCTAAACACCAACGCTGCTCACAAAACCCACGTCTTTTAAAAATGGCAAGTACACAATACTGTGTAAAATGTGTCTGTAAGTGTTTCACTGGTGCACAGTGGATTATCAGACATGAGAAGACATGAATCAGTACAACGCAGCAGACATGTAAGAACACATTAATTCATACTCATCTCCTGAGAATGAAACTGTATAAAACTTATGATACATTTTTTTATGATAGATTTCATATCTGGCTGTGCTAAATAATAATAATAAAAAAAAAATAAATAAAAAATAAATAAATAAAAAAAAAAAAATAATAATAATAATAATATACATAAATACAAAAATAAATACACAAATCCTAAATTAAACACATTTGATTTTAAGGGTTACTTTTAATTTTATTGTCTAAATTGTGCTCTCGAGTCCACATGGTAATGTTCATCATGACAGCATGATTGTTTTTCAAACAAGTGTACACATTTGGGAACAGTACCGACTCTTGACCTATAGACACCAACATCCTCACCTGACTCCATGAATCTACTTATAAATAAGGGCAGAATTCTGTGTGTGTGTTCCCTATATAAATCCACACAATTTTTTTGATTACCATGACCGTCAACATACTTTGGGACCCTGTGGAGTTTTATATACTCTTTATAATTACCAGAAACGGCTATGGGGATGTACTGTATGTGTGTGTATATGTACACACACACACATACACAATATAGATTGGTACATACATAATGTAGACACACACACACACACACACACACACACACACACACACACAAAACAAAAGGAATCATAAATGTAAAAGTTTAGTTAGACACACTTACGTTTCATGTGTTCCAAAGAAGAAGATGGGGAATTTAGCAGTAGGAGGTTTTACAGCTCCATCTGGAACTTCATCAATCTAATAAAACACAATTAATTTTCAATTACTCTAGACCTTTTTAAAGAATCTGACCTTTGTGGGTCACATTTATGTTACACATATGGACAAAAATGCAGGTAACATTTCAATAGAGAAAGAAAAACTATACTATATAAAAACTAAACTATATGTTCAATCAATATATGTAAGATATTGATTAGGACTCATAAACTGCCACTTCAGACTAATTAAGTCTTTGGATCTTTTCACCTGTACATTTTGGATAATTATCCTGTAGGAGGACTCATAATATGCAACTGAGACCAGGCCAGGACATAATCTAAAGTCCCCTATTCTGTTTCATATGTCCAAAGTTACCTTCTTCCAGAACATTGGTGCCCTCCTAGGTAATCTTCTATTAAGTCTACTTCGGCTGAAACGGTGACAGATGTGTGATCTGACGCTGATGTAGTTCGACATTGGGGTTTACACCCATGATCTTTTTTGAATTAGTTTTGACTTCTATTTAATTTATTTGTTTGTCCTTAGGCGGCACGTGGATCAGTGGTTATCACGTTCTCCTCTCAGCACTAGGGATTCCCGGTTCGAATCCCTATCTGGGTGGAGTTTCCATGTTCTCCCCGTGTCTGCGTGGGTTTCCTCCGGGTTCTCCGGTTTCCTCCCACAGTCCAAAAACATGGATCATGTCAATAGAGTTCTCCAAATTGTGTCTGTGTGAGTGTGTGCCCAACGATAGATTGGCGTCCTGTCCTGGGTGTGTCTGCCCAGCACCCGAAACGTTCTCCTCTGAATGGGCATGGGGAACCCCACCGCGACCCTAATATAGGACAAAGCAGAAGATAATGAATGAAATGTTTGTCTTTAATTGTTCTCTTGTAGGGGGAGGTTGGTTACAGTCCACTGGACCTTAAACATGTGCAACTATAGTTACAGGAACATCAAGGTACTTGAAGATTGTCTTATAGTCTATAGATCACCTTCTCTTGTATGAGTATAAATGCAGGTAGTCAGATTGATTTGATTAATCCCGTTAAAATTAATTCATTACAGCAGTCAATGTAAATACAAGTACAGGTAAACAATAAGGAGTAATAAAAAATACAAGATAAAAAATGATGACTATGAAATGTATATAAAAATATATGCAGTATTTTAAACAGAAAATTTGCAAAAACTACTAAAATAATTATTCCATAAACTACAAAATATAAGTAAAGATACATTTACATAGAAATAAGAAATATGCAAACAAAGTTAAAGTGTGGATTAGTTTAATAAAGTCCAGGCACGAGCTATAGGCCTGTATCACTTTTACCTTTTCTGTTTAAAACACTTGAACAGGTGGTATCTACACAAGACTCCAGGTTTCTTACTCAGAACAACCTCTTTGATCCCAATCAGTCCAGTTTTAGGGGTGCTCATTGCACTGAGACAGCATTGCTTTCTGTGACTGACTCACTTAAATCTACCAAAGCAAACACACAATCCTCTGTCCTCATCCTGCTGCACCTCTCGGCAACCTTTGATACAGTAAATCATTAGATTCTTCTGTTCACTCAACAGATAGGCTTCTCTGATACAACACTTGAATGGTTTTGATCTTGTGAAGAATGACACCTTCAACATGTCATGGAATGTGGATGTTTCTAACTCTCAAATACTCACTGGAGTTCCATAGTGCTCTGTACATGACATCATTGGGCGCATTCATTTAGGCACATGGTTTCTTTTATAACTGCTATGCTGATGACACTCTGCTTCATTTGTATTTTGCCCCTGAAGATATTAATCTCAAATTGGATATCCGCCTGCCTCACCGACATATCTGTTTTGGATGTAAAGTTGGCGAAAACATAGCTTCTTATCATTTCAGCTAAACCCTCAACCCATCATGACCTGACCTTCCAAAATGATGTCTCTACTATCTCGCCAACCGACTGGGTCCGTAACCTTGGTTTCTTAACTGACTCACATTTCAAACTATGTGATCAAGTCACTAAAACTGCCCGTTCCGACAGATTCTTTCTCTACATAAGGAAGATCAGACCTTTCTTAACCGAACATGCTACTCAACTGTCAGTTCAAGCCCTCATCCAACCCGGCTCGATTACTGTAATGCATTGATTGCAGTCTCCCAGCTTGCACAATCAGGCCTCTACAACTGATTCAAAAGTCTGCATCCCAACTTGTGTTCAACCAGCCCATGTCACTCCACTACTCATCTCTCTCTATTGGCACCATGTAGCTGCTCGGATTCAGAATTCAGCACTGACTCTGGCTTACAGGGCAATCTTTGGACCTGTCCCCTCTTACATTCAATATATATTTCCAAAATACACTCTGACTAGTTTACTTCGCTCTAGTGATGAATATCACCTGATGATTCAACCTCACTGTGGTGCTAATTCTCATTCCATATCATTCACCACTGCTTAATGGTGAATCAATCCTCCAAACTCTGCCCGTAAGGCGGAGTCACTTAATATTTTTATGAAACATCTCATAAAATCGTGTCATCCAGCAGTCAGTCATTAGTATCTTAAGGAGTAATCAGGTACTTGATGGCCTAAAGCTGAGAAAGTGCTGAGGAAAAAAATCCTGACTTACCCGTGCAGGCCAGTGAGGATAACCTTTCATCTTAGCAAAGATCAGGTCACCAGGTTTGTAATCTGCCATTTTAAGGAATGAGAATTCACCTTCTGGAACTGAAACAATAAAGAAATATTTATGACAATCCTATAAAGTACATGCAGGAAATGTCCCACACACTTGGCTCATATTAAACAAAATCCAGCAGTGATAATGGGTGGCTTTAGTGTTCTATAAATGAGTGATAATGCTAGGCAACATCTCTGGTATCTTTCTCTTCATCCTCCATCTGTTTTTAACCATTGTAGCAATGATGCCACAATGCTCAATTAAATAAGCAATTATATATGAGCCGCAATCAGTTAAAGCCTTACAGCTGCTATATAATTTATGCTACGGTATTTTGACTTTGAATTTAGACTTTGCACTTTTGTAGTTATTGTGTATTGGAAACATTCACACAAAAAATGTGAATAGTTGTGTTTTTTTGTAGTCTAGATAAAACTTAAAGATAGTTATTTAGAACAGAATAGTAATAACAGTGACGATGCATAATATTTGGTCATGTTTGGTTGTTATACCATTTCATTTTATTGGCACAGAAATCAAGAGCAAAAAGACAAAATGTTACCTATGATGTGAAAGAAAATTTAAGTGCAAATTAACTGCCAAATATTCTGAAACTTTAATGATATTCAATTTGCTTAAGAAACTAAGAGTCGTATAAGAAACTAAAAACAACAGCAAGGTGTAATTCGGTCATATAAAATTATATAATCACACCTGTTCAGTGTATGGTTAAGTAATTTTGGCTGTTATTCAGTACAGTACAGTACTGATTTGTTCCTTTTTATTAAGCAGACTTCATAGATCCTATCATAAGGTAGACATAAGGCAATTCAGCCACTGTAGTGTGTGTAACATGCACTTTAAGCATCATGGACCACAACAACATAAAATGTAGCCCTATGTAATGTTTTCCATGAAGGGTTTAAAAAGGATTCTGAAGACTGCATTGCTGCTGTCAAATGAGCATAACTGACACCGAAAACCTTGCAAGACTAATTCGCCCATCGTGCACATTGCAACTGCAATTACATTTAATAACATTTAGTCTTTTAGCAAACACTTATCTGATGTGAGAGAATAATGCTGAAGCAATATATTATGCAACCTTGATGTGATATTTCATTTAGAAGCTACAACCGCTGGAATCATTTTCCATAATCAAACTGTATAATTAAACTATTGATTTGTACTTTATTTTATTTTTTCAATTATTTCAATGTATTTTATTGTATCAATAAAATAACAGCAGCTCTATGATAAACAAAGCTCCCTTTTGCTGATAAGGGACTTTTACTTCTTTAAAAGATCTTTCCATTTGACTTAAACTTTTAACAACCTCGAACACTTTAGAGGTACCATTGATGGCACACATGCAAACTGGTTACATTTCACATCATTCCAATCTACTGTCCTATCTATAACGGAGATAATGTCCTGACGTGGTTCGTAACATTTATTGCAGTCTTAAAAGAAGAAGAAAGACAATATAGTATAGATCCAGTATAGCTCTCTTACTTTACAGACTAATTTCTTTTGCTTATAAAGGTACACTAGGGGGTTTTCGTGTCGTTAATACTCAGTCGGTATTTTCTTTTAATATCTTACTTTACAACAACTGCTCCTTACTAAACCAGGACTGTTCTAACAGTATAGACATTTTACAAAACCGATTCAACCAAAGGGACATTCAAACAATACCAGATGCACTGTGCTCTTTGGTACCATTCATCCTGCTGAGGCAGCTACTAAGAGAACAGATGTAATCGATGCTTTTGACAGCAATGGGTGTGGCTCAGACGGCAGAGAACGCTGTATTTCTATGTAGATGATGTCTGCCATGCGACGCATCCTCACCGCTGTCACGTTTGAAAAAAAAACGTGAGGTGCATTTTGATTTGCACTGAGTTTTTTTGGTCGTGGCTTCGGATAAGGTGCACGCAATCACATTTAAAAAAAATACCCGAAAACAGCACGCATACTAGCCCAGAGCATAATACAACGAACCCCCGTCTATGTTGAGGGGTGGAGATTTTAGAGAGCACTTCTGAGGTAGATGATGATGATCAATGTTTATGAAGCGATTAGATGAACTCTAGATTGTTATTTACATCATGGCAGTGGCAATCTAAAAAAGCAATCTAAAAATACCCGGGGTTATAGTGTAACACTAGCAATTCTAAAAGAATTACTAGATAAATTAAGTAATATTCTTACCCAAGGTTTCAGACACAGTTAGCTTAGCACCAGAGTAACAACACCGCCGTAACACGCGCGTTCTTTCCTCCCGCGCGACACAGTGTCGGACTGTACCATAATCTGCTCAAAGCGGAGGTGAGAACAACCAGGGATTCATTTTGTCAACAATCCTCAGTTTAAATTATTGCGTTTTTACGATTGCGGTTACTTTCATGATTGTTGTCACTGTTCAAACAATAGTCTACATGCCAAAATAAGTTGTAGAATAATAAAAAATGAAGTGATATCTTCGGTTTTACCCCCATACATGCACGAATTCATGTGTGAACCCCGACGTTGTCACCTTTAATTTGTGTTGGATGAACTGTTATTTTTGTGAAACATTGACATTAATATCCCTTATCATAACTAAAAAAGTAGGAATATGAAATAAAAAAAGAATAACAAGACTTTACTTGAAGAAACATATTCACATAAGTATGCTTTTAAACATGTTTTCCATTATTTTACACCACATATAATATTTAATCATTTATCGTACTATGTACTTTCTATAGTGTATAACATACACTTATATCACAGTACTCATCAAATGCACTATATACTATGTGATACACAATATACAATATGCCGAATATAAACATTTTTCTAAACACAATTCCGACAACATATGCTAGTCATAATACCAGTCGTAATATAAACGATAGTGGATTTATATCTTTACTATACATTACCATGCGTGGACACAATAATGTTAATTTACACACTGAATTATTACTATAGGTAATTGGAGCTCAGTATCAGTCTTGTGGCACCCTCTCGTGGTGCACATCTAACATCACACAAGCTCGCCATCCTCCTTAAGTAAAAATAAATAAATAAATAAATAAATAAATAAATAATAAAACAAAACACCTCAAACCACTAGGCTTAGTTGTTGAAAACGTGTATTTTACCATTTCACTTTTGTGCTGTTTTTTTTTTTTTGTTTGTTTAAACAAAAATAAATGAAATAACCCCAATCCAGGCACAAACTTTCAAGAATACCAACTAAGATTACCCTCCATCCATCCATTGTCTTCCGCTTTATCCTCTACTAGGGTCGCGGCAGGGTGCCCCATGCCCATCCAGGGGAGAACGTTTTGGGTGCCAATATACAACTAAGATTACCTGTATTCCTAATTAGATTACACATCTTATCTTAAAGTAGGCTGCCAGCTATCTATGAACAATGAGAAAACAGCTAATGTGAAATAATGTGAAGTAATTTGTAGTGTTCTACAAAGTGTCTGCTAAATGTAATTGCAATGTAAATGTAATCTAACTGTATAATAAAACTATTTAAAATCTGTATAGTTAAAATAATAGTAGCTATATAAAACGGACTTTTAAACCTTTAAAATAACTTTCCTCTTGGCTGTTAAACTTTGAATAATCTTAAGCACTTTACAGGTAACATTGATGACACACTTGCAAATGGTAACATTTGGTTGGTTACCATTGGTTACATTTCACATCATTCCAATCTATAAGCCACTTAATTATGAAAACACAGTGATATGGTTTGTAAAATAAAAGGTTAAATATGCAGCTTTAAAAAAATGAAAGAATTCAACAACTGCTAAAATAATTCATTATTCCCAGTATGGTTACTCCTCAATTACTGTTGCATAGTGCAGTATACTTTAAGGGAGGGCAAGGTAGCTCAGTGGTTAGGGCATTGGGCTATCAATCTGAAGGTTGGGGGTACAAATCCCAGGTCCACTGAAGTTACCAATGTGGGTCCTTGAGCCACATTGCTCCAGGGATGTTGTGATTAACCCTGTGCTCACCTTGTAAGTTGCTTGGGATAAAAACGTCTGCTAAATGACCAAATATAAGGGGCTTTTATGTGTTTATTTGTCAAGAAGTTATTATTTTAATATCTTATAATGGTAGCTTCTTAGTTAACCAGGACTATTCTAGCAGTGCAAACACTTTGCAAAGTGATTTAACCAAATGTACAGTACATCTGAACATTGCCAGATTCATGGTGCCTTTTGGTATTATTCATCCTGCTGTGGTGGCTGCAAAGAGACCAGATGTAATTAATGCATTTGACAGCAATGAGTGTGGCTCAGACAGCAGCGAATTCTGTGTATCTATGTAGATGATGTCTGCTATGCGATGGTTCCTCACTGCTGTCACTTTTGAAAAGTAATGTGTGATACTTAATGCATGATACATTTTGATAATAAAAAGTAAAAAACCTAATACATGATGTGTACTAGCCCAGCACGTAACACAATAAACACCAGTCCTTTTTTAGATAACACTTATGTAATACCTAATGCAGATCGCTAGTATTCCTAATTAAAATACACATTACAAAGTAGGATGCTAGCTATCTAAGTACCATCCATTCATCCATTATCTTCCGCTTGTCTGGGGTTTGGGTCGCGGGGTCAGCAACCGAAGTAGGGAGACCCAGACCTCCCTCGCCCCAGCCACCTCCACCAGCTCAACTGGGGGAACCCCGAGTCGTTCCCAGACCAGCTGAGAGATATAATCCCTCCAGCGTGTCCTGGGTCTTCCCCGGGGTCTCCTCCCAGCTGGACTTGCCTGGAACACCTCCCTAGGAAGGCGCCCAGGAGGCATCCTTACCAGATGCCCGAACCACCTCAACTGGCTCCTTTCAATGTGGAGGAGTAGCGGCTTCACTCCGAGTCTCTTCCAGATGACTGAGCTTCTCACCTTATCTCTAAGGGAGAGCCCAGTCACCCTGCGGAGAAAACCCATTTCGGCCGCTTGTATTCGCGATCTTTCGGTCATTACCCAAAGCTCATGACCATAGGTGAGGGTCGGAATGTAGATTGACTGGTAAATCGAGAGCCTTGCCTTGTGGCTCAGCTCCTTCTTTACCACCACAGACCGGTATAGGGTCCGCATCACTGCTGACCCCGCGCTGATCCGTCTGTCAATCTCACGCTCCATCTTACCATCACTCGTGAACAAGACCCCGAGATACTTAAACTCCTCCACTTGAGGCAAGATCTGATCCCTGACCCAGAGAGGACTCTCTACCCTTTTCTGACTCAGAACCATGGCCTCAGATTTGGAGGTGCTGATTTTCATCTCGGCCAGTTCACACTCGGCTGAAAAGCACATGTAGACTGGTTGGGCAAACTCCCATAAACCCTCGAGGATCCTGGAGAGAGTGAAGAGCTGGTCCAGTGTTCCACAACCAGGACGAAAACCACACCACTCCTGGATCCGAGGTTCAACTATCAGTCAGACTCTCTTCTCCAGTACCCCTGCATAGACTTTGCCAGGGAGGCTGAGGAGTGTAATTCCCCTGTAATTGGAACACACCCTCCGGTCCCCCTTTTTAAAAATAGGCACCACCACCCCTGTCTGCCAGTCCAGAGGCACTGCCCCCGATTACCATGCAATGTTGAAGAGGCGCGTCAACCAAGACTGCCCTACTACATCCAGAGCTTTGAGGAACTCCGGGCGGATCTCCTCCACCCCAGAAGCCCTGCCACCAAGGAGCCCTCTGACTACCTTAGCGACTTCAGCCACAGTGATGGACAAGCCTCCTCCCGGGTCCTCTGACTCTGACCCTCTCCGGAGGGCATATTGGTGGGATTGAGAAGGTCCTTGAAGTATTCCTTCCACCGCCTAATGACGTCCCCAGTCGAAGTCAACAGTGCACTACCTCCACTATATACTGTGTTGGTGGCACACTGCTTTCCCCTCCTGAGTTGCCTGACAGTTTGCCAGAATCTTCTAGGAGCCGACCAAAAGTCACTTTCCAAGGTCTCACCGAACTCCTCCCACACCCAGGTTTTTGCCTCCGCGACGCACCTCCACGTCCACCGGAGAAAACCCCAACATGCACGCTTCAAGCCGAGGGGCCACAAGTCCAGCCCCTCTCAAGGAGATTGGACCCAGAACCTGAGCTGCGCGTTGAGGTGAGCCCGACTATATCTAGCCGGTATCTCTCAACCTCCCGCACAAGCTCAGGCTCCTTCCCTGCCAGTGAAGTGACGTTCCAAGTTCTGAAAGCCAATTTCAGCAACCGAGGATCGCGACGCCCAGGCCCACGCCTCCGGCCACTGCCCGATCCACACTGCATCGAACCCCTATTACTACCCCCCCCCCACAGGTGGTGAGCCCATTTGAGGGGGAACCCTTGCAACATGGGAAAGTGCCCGACCACCAGACACTCGCTGACGAACCCCATCCCCAGGCCTGCCTCCAAGGTGGGGCCCCGATAACCCTAAATCAGGCAGGGTACACATATTCCTGGTGTTTCTTTTCATAGGGGGTTTTATTGGACCACTCTTTGTCTGGCCTGTCACCTAGGATCAATTTGCCTTGGGAGACCCTGCCAGGGGCTTTTTGCCCCAGACAACATAGCTCCTAGGATCATTCAGGCACACAAAATCCAAGGAGGAGCTATCTAAGTACAACAGATAAAATTGTAATTTTAAGTATAATAACTTAAAATGTTTTTACTTCAGTATTGATCAGTTTTCTAGTACTCATTTGCATTTTCATGCAATTTAGTGTACTTAAAATATGCATTATGAAGAATTCATGCTTTTTCAAGCTTCACATATTTTTTAGATCTTACAATGCTGTCTGTGTGTGTGTGTGTTTGTGTGTGTCTGTTTGTGTGTGTGCACGTGTTGTGTTATACACCTGTGAGTGAAAAATAAATATGTATTTTTCTCTTTTTTGTCTGTTATATAAATGAGATTAGAATAATAAACCATGCCTCATGCACAATATCACAATTTAAAATAGTTAAATCAAAATATTGGTATGCTATATACCATCTTTCTTTTGAGTATTTGAAAGTTGTATGTACCTTTCTTTAGATAATTTTTTGCTGTAACTTGATTGTACTGTATATTCTGGTAAATAATATTAATGGGAAATAGTCATGTTGTTGTTTAAGCACTAACAAATAGTTATAAAAATAAAATAAAGTCTTCAATTTACAGTTGTAACATTTAGATTTTAATGTTGTTTCAGATAGAAGGTATAAATCTTTACATACTATGGTATTAAAAAATAAAATAAAATATATTGTAATTTAAGATAAAATTTAAATAGTGTAAAATAAAAATAAATACCAACATTCAAAATAAAAACATAAATTTATAAAAATATAATAAATATATAAATAAAAACAATTTTTATTACCTTTTTTGTAACACCTAACAAAATTGTTTTTGCACATAAGGCCTTTAGAAGCAAAACTTGTTTTGATGCCGACAGAGACACACTAAAGGTGACCTTTGTGTGGGTGTGCATGTGTGGGTGTGTGTATGTATGCAGCTGGTCCAGACCCTGGTCTGAGACAATGGTGTCAGATGATGAGGATGAAGGACGGCACATGTCAAATTCCTCATAAGGGATTCTCCGGAATAGCAGCGAGGACTTTGCACCCGGTGTGAGGGTCGGGGTGCGACCCCACACTTTGGCCTAAGGCCAGCTCTGCAGGAGTCCCTGTACCAATGAGGCACAGGGGCACAAGCTCATGCTGCTACCCTTCACCTGGCATAACATAAGCCCATTGTCTGAATGTCATTTTTCCCTCTATTTGTCATCATTATATTAAACATGTGGCCTGTAACATGCATTCATCTCACAGTAGAATTTAGCATATATATATATATATATATATATATATATATATATATATATATATATATATATATATATATATATATATATCCTTGAAAAGAAAATTAAACAATATGAAACTAATAGAAAAAAATGAAACAGAAACTAATAGAAAAATTGATCCAAAAAGAAAAAATAAGAATGGAGCAAAAAAGGTACAAGAGAGAACACAGTATTTACAAAAACAAGAGCAAAACTATTTTTTTAATAAAAAGAAAATAAATTAAACTACTGTTCATGAAGTATTAAAAAATACCACATACAAATATTTCATACAGATACAAACATGCTTTTATGCGTAATATAAAGGCATAGAGTGCTACACACACAAACACACACACACACACACACACACACACACTTTTATACTTTCTTTTTCTGATCTAAGAAGGGATGTGGGGTGAGAGCCTTCCCCCAACTGTGCCCCTCTGAAGGGCATGGTCTCTTTTCTAAATGATGGTGTCCTTGAGCAGCTCCTTGGCATGGGAATTGCTACAGATTGGCACCTTTCCTTGTTTTGTTGGCACACAGTCAGTGTGTCAGGGGTCGTAGACGCCACTAAGCATGATGGAGTAGTTAAAGCTCAGGTCAGTGGCTCGGTTGTGTTTGGCTTATCTTGTTTAGCTTATGCTGGTGAAAGTGTGGTAGTACTTACTATGAATGTCATAGTTGAGCAAAAGGTGAAATGAGTCAAAATAGGACATTTGCTATGTTCATGCAGACATACAGATACAATATTTCATACAATATTTAAACACCATTGGTAGGTAAAAACATTTGAAATGACATTTTATCAGTTAAAATGTAAGAAATATATTATGTGAAAAATACAAGAGAAAAGAAAAAGTACCTTCTCCCATTATTGAATTTATTTATCAAAAGAATATGTTTAGAATAACTTCTATAAATATCCTTATACCATAAGGTTAAAGCAAAACAACAACATAACCATAACAGGTCAAAATGTAGTTAGACATTTTTTCTAAAGTAAGCAAACATTTTGAAGCTAGGTAAAAGTATAAAAATTAATAAGAAATAACTTTACTTTAGTAACATGTGGATCCATCTTTAGCAAAAATAGCTTAAAGTAAACATTTTTTGTAGAAGTTTTTTAGTCTCTTATCATTTTGGAGAAAGTTTTGGCCTGCTCTTCTACAAATCATTGATTCAGTTCATTGATGTTTAAGGGCAATAGTTTATGCACAGCTCTCTTTAGCTCCCTCTATACAGTCTAAGTAATGTTGAGATCTGGACTGTGACTTGATATTTAACTGTTCTTCAGCCAAACAAATATGCACATATATCCACAACAGTGAAACAGAATAAAATGTAGAGATGTAGTCATGGGAAAAAATTATATTTGATAGTGGTATCATCATCATCATACTTGGATCAAAAGAGTTTTCATAGGGATTTAGATAGTGAGATCAGGAATTCTTAAGAGCTTCTACAAATTTTGATTTCAAACTCATTGTTAAACAACTTGTTTAGTTCCTGTAGCAGCAATTTACACTCAAAATAATACATTTGGATGTTTTGTTGTTCATTTATCTTCTAAATGTATTATCTAATTTTAGATCATATGATTAAAATAATAGATTATTTAATTTTATTTATATTTTAAAACAATTTTGATGGGTTGTTTCTTTAGGGCGGCACGGTGGCTTAGGGATTAGCACATTCGCCTCTTAGCACTAGGGATACCCAGTTCGAATCCCAATCTGGGTGGAGTTTCCTTGTTCTCCCTGTGTCCGTGTGGGTTTCCTCCGGGTTATCGGTTTCCTCCCACAGTCCAAAAACATGGATCAAGGTCAATTGAATTCTTCAAATTACCCCAAATAGAGTGTGTCTGTGTGAGTGAGTGTGTGCCCAGCGATAGATTGGCGCCCTGTCCTGGGTGTATCTGCCCTGTGCCCGAAACTTTCTCCCCTGGATGGGCATGGAACCCCCCCCCCCGACCCAAGTAGAGGATAAAGTGAACTATAATGGATGAATGGATGTTTCATCTTTAATCAGGTTGCAGAAAAGATTCCTGTTCCCATGAACTTGAAAGGATAGTTATCAATACCTTATAAAATCACCTTTTTTTTAAATATAGATTTCTGTTATATTGCATTCCATGTGTCTTCAGCTAATAAAATGTACTGTTATATAAATGACTTGTAATAAAGGATGTTTTAATATCTATCACTCACTGCACATTTGATTGTCATTTTTCTATTTTTCAAGGAATAAATTAACAAAGGAAAATGGTCCTAGTTTTTTTTTTACAAACTAGTTATAAGGTTTTGTAGGGTTGCCATTACCCAAATCAAAAACAAATTAAAAATTATTCTTAAGAATATTATTTTAACCTCGTTTTTTGTTTGTAGGAGAAATATAACAAAACAAAATAAATTTTAAGTAAAGCTATGATTTACAGTAGACATATTGTATTTATCTGATTTAATACTGCATTATTGTTTCAAAAATTCAAAAACAGAATATCTGTTAAGGGCAGATTATTTGCAATTCTGAAAGATTAGCTTAAGTGGATTTTAACTGTATAAATTGTAAAATGTAATTGTTATTGGTAAACTGCAGAGTGAAACTGTAAGCAAACATGGGTTTGTCAAAGGCATGATATTAATTAAGCTTATTAACTTAACTCCCTATCCCCATATCTCAGCACAGTAAATGCTGCTTGATGTTGGATGCTTTTGTCCATGTTCCAGCACTTAACAGTTAAAAAACCTTGCAGACTCCTCCTGCAAGTTTTCATTTTCCTACTTTTTCCCCATATTCTTTGCTTCTCTCTTTCTCCTTCACCTCCTATTTCATTAATGTATGCTCTCTTCCTCCTTTAAAGAGGACAAGAATCTCAGCATGTGGAGTGACCAGCCGTGAAGGAGATGCTTGCCTGGGGCCCACTACTGGAACAGTTGGTTGGTACATGAGAGGAAAGGAAGGGCTCTCTTTCTCACTCTCTCATTCTCTGTCGATCTGTCACTATCTCTCTTTCTTTCTTTCTTTCTCTCTCCGGCTGAGACACAGATGTTTAAATTGGTGTCTACAGCCAAATTTCTACAGCAACCTTCTGCAATTTAGAGGTCAGGACTGTAATAAGATGAGGGGACACTTTCAGGAAAAAACACTTCTGTATCTATGTAACATTAAATTAATTACACAGAGGCCGAAGGGTCATTGAGAAACATTATGCCCCGCTGATTCAGACCTGACATAAGCCAAGGTGGTTGGCACATTCAACTTGTCTGTCTATAGTTTTTTGAGCTTGGTAGAATGATTTTTTATATTTACTGTCTTTTAAAAATGTCACTGATTATATGTTTATACACTTAAATATGTAAAAAAGTTACAAAATTCCATGCTCACTTCATGATACAAAATTCCATAAAAAATAAAACCCAGAGCTTAGGTACCATATAATAATTTAGTGACAGATGAGGGTGATGCAAGACATTCTCTTCTTCTCATTATCCAAAGGGAAATTCCATATATATGGTGTCATGGGATACAACATACTAATAAATCTGGGTATGCTTGACCCAACCGCAGTAGACATATTACCTACCACTTATAGCATTAAACAATGCTTCAGATATGTATATTACCCCATACACTCAAACCTCGATGTCCAGTGGAATGCTAATATTAGTATTTTTACCACACATTTACCTTAAAACGCATATGTACACTACACAAAAAAAAGAATCAAAAGGCAAAAAGGGTGTATATTGATACAGCCCTAACCTGGACTGACTGTGCCAAGATGCTAAAAGACGGGCCCTTGTACTCCTTAGCCTTTGCAACCATGATATGCCCACCACCTCACTCAGCTCCTTCATGTCACGCCCCACCTGATGGCACAGGCGAAACAATATGTAACTGGAAAATTATTATTATTGAAGTTGATTTTAAAGTAATAGCTCTGACCTACTTTTTATTTCTTATTGTGCAAATAAAATATCTGGGAAATTTAAGTACAATACAGTACTTGTACTTCTAAAACAATTCACACTTTAAAAAAAGAGGTTGGCCACACACTGATGTTAGCTCAAGGCTGAGACACCTTGTCTTTTCTGAGCTAATGTGCTGATTTGGCATTTCCACTCTCACTGATCCACCCTAATGAGTCCCCTTAGCATCTTCCAGCAAGTGCCTCAAACCTGAAAGCGGCACACAGTAGCTCCTTTGATCGCCAGTCCCTTCTCTAAGCCCTTAATGTCTTGATGCCCAGCCATGTTCGGTTTCCTGCTGTCCCATGTCTCTGTGTGAGGGAATACTTCATCCTATCTTCACACAGCAATCTTCCCTTTCAAGTTGAGGTAACAGCCATAAGCCCCTGATTTTATTTCGCTTTAGTCTCTGTCAGTCTGGATGCAGATAGTCAGACAAGGCCACTAAGCAGCTATACTGTTCTAATCCTTCAAGCTTCTCACAAAGAGTAATCAATATTAAGGTTGCCAAAGGGTGAACCTTGGCTTATTCTAAGTATACCTTCTTAGGAGGAAGACAAGATTTGGTGTCTTCCGATCAAGGGCTTGAACTGCCACTGAAATTATTCCCATTTTTTATTGTTCTGCCAATTGTTTAAACCGATGATAACTTATCCACAATTTAAGAATTTGTTGTGTTTCCACTTGGTTGTTAGCTTTTAATTGTAGGTGTTCATTAATCTACTCATTCATGTTTGATGCAATAAGTCAGTGCTTACTTAACCAATAATTGCATTTGTTGTGGCCATCTGATTAACTTGATTTTCTCAAAGTTGCATCTAAGACTTTCCTTAATGAGTTTTAGGTATTTGACTTTTATTAATCTCATTATTTAAACTATAGTATGTTTGTTAAATGCAACTTTCTTATTTTGAATTGTGTTACTACTGTGTTTTTTGTAGTTATTGTGCAAGTGTACAAGTACAATGTGCAAAAAAATATTTATTCATTTGAATTATGTTTGTGTTATATAATTACTCTGACTAAAACAAATTGTCTTCTAATTTTGTTTATAATATATGACCAGGGCGGCACGGTGGCTTAGTGGTTAGCACGTTCGCCTCTCAGCGCTAGGGATTCCCGGTTCGAATCCCCATCTGGGTGGAGTTTCCATGTTCTCCCCGTGTCTGCGTGGGTTTCCTCCGGGTTCTCCGGTTTCCTCCCACAGTCCAAAAACATGGATCAAGTCAATTGAATTCTCAAAATTGCCCCATATAGAGTGTGTCTGTGTGAGTGAGTGTGTGCCCAGCGATGGATTGGCGCCCTGTCCTGGGCATATCTGCCCAGCGCCTGAGACGTTCTCCCCTGGATGGGCATGGGGAACCCCACCGCGACCCTACTAGAGGATAAAGCAGGAGATAATGAATGTATGAATATATGACCAAATTTATGTGGACAGAACCAAGATTTTACATCACCACACCAAAATGTTTTTTGCTAAAAGGCACGGTCATATTTGAAGAGCAAATTCTGTCCCATATATTGCCAGGACTTTGTAAGCATATAATAAACAATATGTCTTAAACATATTTTGGAAACATTAATTTTAGTCTGGGAACTACAAACTACTTGCTTTTGCTAAACTTGATCAAGTTTGTACAAACTCTAAGTTCAACTATACAGTAAAGTAGCCACTTGGCTGGTGAAGAAAACGTATGCTTGCACTGACCTGTTAAAATAGAAATCGGCCAAAGTCAGACTGCACCTCCTAAATGGAACGGCAAGTGACAGTGATTGGTTTATTGCACGTGACACCCAAAACACACCCATGAATTGTCACAGTGGCAAAGACACTCCTAAATCAAGGTAAATATCAAACCCGTAAGCCACTTTTTGGTGAATGTAAATAATATGTTAACCTTCTTAGAGCAAGAGTAGGAATGTGAAATCTTGTAAATGAAGAAAAGGTGTGAATTTGTACATGGAACGCATACCCTAAAACAATTTTTAGATTTCAATACAAAAGTCATACAAACCCACAGAACATTTCTTAGTTCATATATTTAAGGCAAAAAAAAAATTCTTTTTCTCTCTCTCTCTCACTTACTCACTCACTCTCTCACTCCTTTACTCCTCCCTATCAAAAAGCTGGCCAATGTCAGTCGCACATTTAAATTAGACAAGTTTTTATTCCTTCTCTTTCCCCTCGAAAACACCACTGTTGAATAATGTATCAAAGTGAGTTTCACACAGCGCCACTGCTAATTACAACTTCACACGCTAGCTTGGCGTGTCACGTTTAACTCTGGGGAAGGGTGTGTGTCGTAATTGGGATATTTAAAATGAAATACACTTCTTCCAAATATCTCTCCTACTTTCCAGCTAAGACCTATTGAGTGCTTATTTTGCTTTTTCCTGCTGAGACTAAACCTTGGTTTAATACCCCTCTCTTGATGCATGACCAGTCACTTCTAATAACCCAGAAACCCCTCATTTTCAGGTGGTCACATACCTTCTTGCCAGAGACTTTAGGTATTTTTATCTACATCCACTTTATTTGTGACTTTTTCACATAACCTTTTGTGGTACAATCCAGGGCACCTTGTGCCCAAGCCATTCATCACAAAGACGGGCAGCAGCCGGCCTTTGGCGGCTGCCTAGTAGCGTTTCAGCACTAATGAAAGAGGCCACACACCCCATATACTTGTTCACTTGTAGCTTAGGTGTGTAACTACCCCCAAGAGGTAAAGGAACACATCACAGAAACTGAAAATGGTCCAAAGCAAGATTTCACTCACTTTCAAGATGATTAGTATGCTGTACTACACACTGTATTTAATTATAATTATATAATGTAATGTAATTAATTATAATTATAATAATAAGGAGTTTAAACCATTGAAACCTCTTCTAAAATATTTTTATAAAATTATGCAGGGTGTATGTAAAAATGTCTGTTGTAGAATATGTATTTCTTAGAGGGTCATTAATAATACAGATCTGATTATCATAATTTTTGGGTGTTAATGGTAATATTAGAAAAACTTATGTTACAGCATGAACCATGCCTATGTGGGCATGGGTGGAGTAAGTGTGGAAGTAAATGGAACTGATGACATTACTAAAGAAGAGATGAGGTGTGCTGAAACACTTCAGTCAACCTCAGAAAACACACCAGGCTCTCCACTGGCTAATTAGCATGCGCTTCATGCCTGGGCTTAATTACAGTCCTGGTGAGGTGACAGCGGCTGTGGGTTTTTGTGTGAGTGCATAAATACAAACTCTGAGCACTGTCAGCAGGAAAGCACACACACATATGCACACTGAGTTCTGGCCTGCATTTTGTGGGTGTATATGTGGCCCCTAGTGCAGTGTGTTTTTGCCCCCATGATAGCTCCAGTGACTGCTTCATCAGCGAAGCTGTAATTCGGGCGGTGTTAATGAGCTCCCTGTGGCACAGGACTGGCACTGCTGCCCGCTGGTCACATTTACATGCCCTCAGCAATGGCATCAAACTGAGATATGGACACACTCATAATTAATGCTGCTGAATTATTAATGTAGCACTACTGAGCGTGTATGTGGGGGAGAGAGACAGAGAGAGAGAGAGAGAGAGAGAGAGAGAGAGAGAGAGAGAGAAAGAGAAAATGGTGGTCATATTTACAAATATGCTTGGAAACATTGTAAGAGGTGTTTGTGAAGAATGTGTGTGTGTGTGTGTGTGTGTGTGTGTGTGTGTGTGTGTGTGTGTGTGTGTTGGAATGCATATGTATGTGAGCTTCTCCAGTGTAGAAGAATTCTCTTCTTCTATATTATACATCTTCTTAAACTCATTCTCAATAGTTGTTACTGCATTAAGAACAGATAATGTAAGTTATATAGCGGATGAAATACTATTAGAACTTAAATTAATACAAAAAGTGAAATAAGGGCAGAGTTTTTGGTCAATGCTACAGTATGTACAGAATATACAGAGGACCTCAGAAGAAACAATAACCATGAATTAACACTAGATCTATAATGCATTAATTAAAATTAAGTAAAATCACACGGTGGCACGGTGGCTTAGTGGTTAGCACGTTCGCCTCTCAGCACTAGGGATTCCCGGTTCGAATCCCCATCTGGGTGGAGTTTTCATGTTCTCCCCGTGTCTGCGTGGGTTTCCTCCGGGATCTCCGGTTTCCTCCCACAGTCCACAAACATGGATCAAGTCAATTCTCCAAATTGCCCCATATAGAGTGTGTCTGTGTGAGTGCGTGTGTGCCCAGCGATGGATTAGCGCCCTGTCCTGGGTGTATCTGCCCAGCGCCCGAAACTTTCTCCCCTGGATGGGCATGGGGAACCCCACCATGACCCTAATATAGGATAAAGCGGAAGATAATGAATGAATGAATAAAATCACACAAACTGTAAAAATTTGTTTAATGACACATAAGACAGATTTTTTTTTTACCAGATTAGAGTCATTTGGGTCATTTTGGTTTCTAACCAGTGTAATTAAAACAGTAGTGCAAACTGTAGTACAAATCGGATGAGCTATTTAGGTACTATAAAAGAATTGTTTTGCATTTTTATTTATGTGTCTGTTTGTGGGCGGCACGGTGGCTTAGTGGTTAGCACGTTCGCCTCTCAGCACTAGGGATTCCCGGTTCGAATCCCCATCTGGGTGGAGTTTCCATGTTCTCCCCGTGTCTGCGTGGGTTTCCTCCGGGTTCTCCGGGTCTTCCTCCCACAGTCCAAAAAAAACATGGATCAAGTCAATTGAATTCTTAAAATTGCCCCATAGAAAGTGTGTCTGTGTGAGTGAGTGTGTGCCCAGCGATGGATTGGCGCCCTGTCCTGGGTCTATCTGCCCAGCGCCCGAAACGTTCTCCCCTGGATGGGCATGGGGAACCCCACCGCGACCCTAATATAGGATAAAGCGGGAGATAATGAATGAATGAATGTCTGTTTGTGTGTGTGTGCATGAAGAGGCAAAAAATCATAACACTGGACAACATAGACTTTGCTTCTCAACACTTAAATATGTGGATCTTATGCAATAAGCTGAATATAAAGAAAATCACCTAAAATATTGTTGTCATAGTTTTTTTAAATCATTCATTTTCAAACCTTGATAAAATGTCACGTTACACACAAAAATGGCCAATTTATCAGCATTTACTCCAGAACAGACAAATATGACAAATACATCACTTGTAGACCCAACATCACAGGGAACTGCAGCTGAAAATAACACACATTTTTGCATGCATCTTCAGTTCATCTGGTTCAACTTCTTGGGTTGTTATCCACCATCTACATCACATATTATGTGTATACAAACTTTGAAGACCATGGGTGTGGCTAAATTTAAGAGTTTAAAGTCATATTACTTGAATGTTGAATGAAAAGAATACTTGAATGAAATTATTTTTCTAAACAACAATAACCACAATTTTCGACACTTAACTTATGCTGTAATTATCCTTTCATTCATTCATTCCTCGCGCTGAGAGGCGAACGTGCTAACCACTAAACCACCGTGCCGCCTGCTGTAATTATGTATTTTACAATTTCATATTAGCTGGTGCTTAGCTTTTAAATAAGCTTTACTGTTTTTTGTAGCTTTACAAAAGGAATCAGAAGGATTTTCATGTGTGTTTGTTTGTCTGTGTGTGTGATAGAGCGAGAAAGAGAGAGAGAAAGAGAGAGAGAGAGAGAGAGAGTGGGAGAGAGAGAGAGAGAGAGAGAGAGAGAGAGACAGACAGTCCTAGAATCGCAGGATGCACCTTGGGGGTTAGTTAAGGTGGATGTCATTTTTCTGCACACTCAGATGCTGATGAGGACGAATGTCATCACCAAAATGGGCCAAGAGCAGCTGCCCTGCGCCACTGGGCCAGTACCTGCCTGCTTATCGGCCTGTGTGGGTGGGGGTGTGAGAGAGAAAGAGTGCATTAGGCCTTTGGTCAAAGGTCACTGCTGTCCACAGTTATAGTGGGAGACTGCCCCTGGGTTGTGTTATTATATCAGTGCCTTCTGCCAACAGCAGTTTCAGGTCATAAAAAGGGTCTAAGAGAAACAAACACAAACACACACATAGTCAAGAAAAGAAAGAAAAACACTAAATATGCATTTACTTCATGACTGTACACTGTACCATTGTACAGTGGTTCTAGGTTGTCATTTAAGTGGAACAGGGTGTGGTGGGTCAAGTGAAAATTAAAAGTTACGTTTTGTTAGTTAAGTTAATATGACTAATATAATGAAATTTGAACTGCTGTTTGTCCTCAAACAAAGAAGCAAAATGTGCCTACAGAGGTAGATTTTGTTATAGGGCAATAATAAAAATGACATAAAATCATTAAACATACCATTAAAACAAAAGTTATCGTTCCTTGGTACAGTGTAAATATAAAGGCCACAGAATAGTAAAATATGTTACCAAGTTTTAATGTCCTTTTCTGACACAATTTTAGGCACATTTTTTACATTTGGAGAGTGGGCGAGTATGTAGCATCCTGCAAACCTGGGTGGCTGTTAGCAGCACTGTGACAATAGACATATGAGCATGAAGTAAGACAGAATATGTGGCAGCCAGTACACAATCCCTGGTTTGGTCAATTCTGTGCCCCCCTCTGTGTCTCAGCACAATTAATGCAGTGTCTAAGAACTTATGTACCCATTTGGACATTTGAACCTTTTATTTTCTGTAGGATGTACACAATGTCTGGTACTTGCACAGTAGTTAAGTGCAGCATGCCATGTTTCTGTTTGTATTTGCAATCATATGGCACAATGCAGGGTATGTAAGATGAGCAGGTGCCTTAAGATATTGTGTATTGCTTTCATTTTATTTATTGCACTAAAATAACCATTTTTATTTATCTATTATAGATTTGTTCTAGGGCGACACGGTGGCTTAGTGGTTAGCATGTTCGCCTCTCAGCACTAGGGATTCCCGGTTCGAATCCCCATCTGGGTGGAGTTTCCATGTTCTCCCCACGTCCGCGTGGGTTTCCTCCGGGTTCTCCGGTTTCCTCCCACAGTCCAAAAACATGTATCAAGTCAATTGAGTTCTCCAAATTGCCCCATGTAGAGTGTGTTTGTGTGCATGTCTGTATGTGAGTGTGTGCCCAGCGATAGATTGGCGCCCTGTCTGGGGTGTATCTGCCCAGCGCCCGAAATGTTCTCCCCTGGATGGGCATGGGGAACCCCCCCGCGACCCTAATATAGGATAAAGCAGAAGATAATGAATGAATGAATGAGTTTTGCTCTAGGTTTTAAGGCAAATGTATGCAAATCACCAAAACAACAAATTGGTAAGATTCCAGGTTTCTGGCACAGTAATATGTTTTTCGGCATGTTGGCATGTAATACACTGTAGTGTACTAAAGTTATGTTTAGTGAGAATGGCTGTTGTATGTTTTTACATAAATAACTAAAATAATAGGACTATGCTGTTAGTTGCTGGTGACTGCTTAAGGGACATTGATGGTGAGGAACATTAACAATAACCAAATGCATCACTGAATACTTTTAGCATCCATTATATATAAATAATAAACCTTAGACATGGCCTATTAAACTATAATAATGTTCATTGCACATGGTACAGTGCAACTATTCCTATGATGCATGGAAATCAATAAGCATCAAATAAATAAAGCATATTGTTTAACACACATTACACCCCATCTGTTGACAACATGGCACTTTATATAGCCTGAATAAATAACACCCAATGACATCTTAATAGCTCATCTCTATCTCTATAACAAACAGTTATAAATTATTCATACCTGTCCTAGAACCATGCTTCATTTCTTTAACAGATGAATCTGTAATAGTGCAGTATCCAGACAAAAAGCACAAAGCTTTAGAGATTAAAGAAGCATCGTAAAATGCTTATTACAAAATGTAGCAGTCCCGTTTAGGAATCTGGCGGACTTGCTTTCTGAGTTTTTGTAAAATATATAATGTACACACATGCCCAACAGGCTTACAACATCCTGCACCTTTAGGTAAAAATGGTTTAAAGCACTGGTGTGCTGAGTAAAAGATATTTTGTCTATATATCTATAGACGGTGGCTTAGTGGTTAGCACGTTCGCCAGCACTAGGGATTCCCGGTTTGAATCCCCATCTGGGTGGAGTTTCCATGTTCTCCCCGTGTCTGCATGGGTTTCCTCCGGGTTCTCCGGTTTCCTCCCACAGTCCAAAAACATGGATCAAGGTCAATTGAATTCTCCAAATTGCCCCATATAGAGTGTGTTTGTGTGCGTATCTGTGTGAGTGAGTGTGTGCCCAGCGATAGATTGGCGTCCTGTCCTGGGTATATCTGCCGAGAGCCCGAAACTTTCTCCCCTGGATGGGCATAGGGAATCCCCCCGCAACCCTAATATAGAATAAACCGGAAGATAATGGATGGATGGATAGATCGATGGATATCTATAGGTCTATTTTGTAATAGTGAGCAGAACAGATTTTTCTTTAGTTTTTTGTTTCAATGAAGAATGGAAAATGTGAATTTCAAAATTTCAGCAAGAAGTTGGCAGATCTAATATAATTCTAACCATTCAAGTAATTAAATTTTTTTCACATCTGGTAGGTAGCTTTGAGCTCTAATTAAAGTAATCATATCTTCTCACTATCTTCCTGTAATTTTCAACTAGGGTAGCAGGAGTTTTTCATATTCAGGGAAGAATGTTTCAGGCGCTGGGCAGATACACCCAGGAAAAGACGTCAATCCATCGCTAAATATACACTCACACCTTGAATTCATGGTTTTACATTGGGATTCTAAACTGGATCCCCAGTGTTGAGAGACACTTGAGTGCTAACCAATATGCCAACTTCCTGACCAGATTGCATAATTTTTTTTTTAAATATAGATAGTAGAGTAACAGTAACAGTACACTGTAACAGTACAATGTATGAGTGTATTGTGTGTTAATGTGGCATGCCTAATCCTCCAATCTCAAAGACGTGAAATCAGACAAAACAAATCCATTACTGAAGCAAGGAGCATGTTCAGTAATACCAATAGCTATCTTCGTCTTTACATTCCAGAGACCCCCGCAATTTAGCCGACGCAGCCAGCAAAAGAAAACTCTAGAAACACTCACACAGGGCTAAGTGTATTTCCCACGTTTAGTTTTATTCACAACATGCCGAACAAAAGCTTGGTCTCATAAATGGTTGGTCTGTATTAACTGGAATTAACTTAAAGTGTCCAACATTTACTAAAGCATTGCTGCAAATGAAAGTTATAATTAAGAGATGAGTTAGGTCCAGTGGTCTTGCTGGGTACTGCACTAAAAGAAGCAAGTCTCTGCTCAGCATACTCATTCGTTACACAAGTAACGAATGAGTTATATAGTGGAAACTCTAATACAGAATATAATATATAAAAAAAACCCTGCAATACAGTGAAGCCACGATGAGTGAAATGCTCCATATCCTGTAACAGGGGACCCTGGTTTCAAGCATTTAATAGAAGTGCTAGACAATAAAAAAATCTGGCGCTCCAGTTAGCCCCCCCACCGCTGTACCCAGTTCGTACCGTGAGGTCCATACCACGGTGTGAACTGAACCGCGACTTTTGTGAACCCCTATTAGATAGTTATTGTTTTATCAAAGTGTTATATGGAGGTATTCTTGCATTTATTCATTCATTATCTTCCACTTAATCATCTACCAGTGTCGCTGGGGGGTTCCACATTCCCATTAAGGGAGAATGTCTCGGGTGCTGGGCAGACACACCTAGGACAAAGCACCAATCTATCGCTGGGCACACATTTATTCACAAAGACAGACACACACAAAAACACACACTATATGAGGCAAATTAGAGCATATAATTTACCATGAATCCATGGACTGTGGGAGGTAACTGAAAAACCCACAAGGAAACGGGGAGAAGATGGAAACTCCACCCAGATTGTGAATCCAACCTGAATCCCCAGCACTGAACGTGCTGATCACAAATCCACCATGCCGCACATCGAGGTATGGAGGAGACAATATACAGGCAATATATATATATATATATATATAATATATAGACAGGTAAGGTGTGATGCATTACAACCACCTTAATATACAGCTTAATATGCAGCGCCAGACAGGAGTTAAATTGAGTGTGTGAACACTATAGATGATTTTTAAATAATAATAATAAGCTAAACGTTTAAAAAACTTTTTTTTTTTTTTTTTACTTTTATTTAACTACAAATAAAAATGCAGCTTAAAAATGGGGCTGAAACAAAATATAATTAACATAAATACAGAACAGCAAACGACTTAAGGCTTGAATGCACTATAGGCATAAAATAAAATATGAATCAAAAGATTCAGTTTGGCTCAGACAGCTCAACTGAGCTATCTGAGCAGCTAAGGAGGGGTAGTGAAACACTCTAGCTCAGATCATGCTGTAGCCAGCTTTTACCCACACTCAAACATGATGTGGATGCACAGCCATGCTGGAAATTTCAGTGCACGCATAGCTGCTTACCTAATTCCTCATGTGCACACAAAATGTGGATGAACTGCACGTAAAAATGCGGCCATGTTGAGTGCCGATTTCATATTGCAGACTAAACTCATACATAGACACACACACAGTACAAGAAAAGGTGTGTGACATAAGCTACTCCAGAGAGAATGGAGCTTTGACAAAAGGAGAAACACAGTGCTGGTAAAGGCAGATAGGAATATGCACCAAATGAAAAGACTTGTTACCTCAGCATTGCTTACCTCAGGCCTTTTACAAAGTAGCCAAGTGTACCAGCTGTCCCTCTCAACATGGCCTGGATAGAAGAAGACGGAGTGGCCGCTGCATTAAATGGCTTTAAATAGCCATTCCTACAGGTCCAGATGTCCATACATATACCAGATAGTACATGATTACCTGTGAGACTTTTCTTTTACAATGCTCATTGTTCCTGGCCAGTTATCCCCCTCCATCAGACTAGGAGAAGATAGCCATTGTTTTTTCTTGCTTATTTGAGGGTGAGTGGAGCCCAGCATTGTGGCAGGTGAACGCTCTGGAGAGTCAGAAATAAAAGCACTTCTTGTATGCCTTCAGGAGTACTTTTAACCATACACACCAGAGCCTGTCCTGCGGCAAGCTGCTGATGGATCTGCGACAAGGTTTGCAAAGTTCGAAACCCTTGCTGCTTGCATAGACTGTGTCTCCTACTGCCACGCTGTAATCACATTCACTTCAGGAAATGCACCTGTCTAGTTAATGATGTGTTGCATGATTTTTTTGGAGATATTTGTGTTAGTTCACATTGAGGACATACCCGGTCCTGGTCACATTTGGATATCGACTTTGTGGTAAACCTACCCAAGAGTAAAGGTTGTACCACTATTGTGATCTCTAAATGTGCACTACTCCAGGGTACCCGGAGCACAGGGAAGTATGAACCCAGGTGATCAGGTGAGAACGGAAAGCAGGGTGAACATAAATCAGATTACATATGGACATACAGTTGTGTATATACTGGTATATATACTGGTGTATGTTGTATATACCAACAGCAGTTGTACCACTTTTGTGACTATTATTGATCTCAAGGGGTAAAGTTATTCCATTTTCCTCTTGCCGTCTGCCTTTCAAACGATTGAGCTGTTGTTCAAGTTTGTATTTTCCATGTTTGGTATTCCAGAGGATATCCTATCTAATCACGGGCCCCAGTTCACTTCCTCTGTCTGAAGGGGCTTTTGAAAAATTGGGCACCGCGGTGAGTCTGACCTCAGGATACCAACTAGAATCCAACAGGTGGTGTTGCCCATCATTAGTTGGGCAAATTTGGGTGTCTTTGCTTTCAAGAATCTGTCCAATTGGGCCAAATACCTCTTGTAGGCAGAGATTACGCAGAATTCTTTGCAACACTCTGCCGCCTTTTCAGTACATTCTAGGGTTCCACCCCCCTTTGTGCTGTGGGAACCTGAGCCCTCCAAAGCCCCTGCGGTTGACTCCTGGTTCCACAATACTCAAATTGAGAGGCAACAAGGCAGTAGTTCATCTATCATGTGCATCTCCCATTTTTGGACCTGTGGACTATGTGTGGCTTAACTATAACAACTTGAACTGCCATATAGAGACATGCAAAATGAGGATGAGGCAGTTCCACTTGCAAAGAATAGTCTTAACCTGTGACTCCAGACAACTTACAAAACAATGCTGTATCATAAAACTATTAGTTCGATAATTATTTAAAGTTACTAGTTAATAGTGGTTTTTGGCAGCTTTTATAGGTTTATGAAATACAAAGTATGCTTAAATCAAAAATACTAATAAACAAAAAAAAAATCTTTAGACAAAGTGATAAGAAATATGAAATTGTTCTTTCTGCTCTACTGTGTTTTTTACTTTTATTTGAAATGATAAAAGTTTAATTGAATGTGCTATAAGTTGTAAGAAAATAGCTACATTATATTTTCTGCTAAACAAAGTTTTTGCATTTTTATTTTAGATGTATGGATGAGATTTTAAATAAATGCTAATGATAAATTTCATATAACTGTATAAATCCAAGAATCTAAACTAGAATTTCAAGCATCAAAATATAGAACTTTACCTGGAACAGACATACCCCTCAGGACTGAGTGTCTACAATCGAGTGATGGTTGGTTTAATATGTTGGGCTTGGAGGCCTTCTTTTGACTGTCCATACTGCACCAGACAACAGGGCGCTGAATGTGGGAGTGAGGGAGTGCTGCTGCCAGGTGCATTGTGGGTATCACTGTCTTTTGATGCACTGCAGCACCTGTCTGTGGACTTCTGACATGTGCACCTTGCCATCAATAATTGAGGTTGAACTCACAGTTGGGGTTTGGCAAGCTGGATTCTCTCTCTCTCTATCTTTCTCTCTCACTTTCTCTCATTCTCTAGCTCTCTTGTTCTACATCTCTCTTCCTTTATTTCACTGGAGAGCAAAGAGTCCTTGACCATTATACATCTTCGAGAGAAGTTTGCACTTCACTACTTATTTGCACACATATTGGGAAAGACCCACCCACCCCGAGAGCATAAGTTGAGGGCAGTTTTGTGTGTGAGTGTGTGTGCTTGTGTTTGTATTGTATTGTTTGGTATTGATTAATAAGTGCAGGGCTCTTATTAAAAATTTACACAAGTTCAAAAGTGGAGGTTAAGCCAGCAAGGTCTCACTGGAGAAACCTTGACCCAGGTTTAATTGAAAGTAACTAAGGTTCTGATGCGAGCATGTGAGCAATGTCACTTCCTGGACATCTTGGAAATGTTTACATCTGATGAAAGACATTATTGGAGTAGATACTGCTGCTTTTCCAACTCTGTGTGGGTTTGTATTTATGAGAGTATGAGTGGATTGCGAAGTTGGCTCTATCGACCTCTGACTTTAATCTTTTTCTCCCACTGATTGTCATTAACTGATAAAGCTGGGTTTCCAGTTATTACAAACTGATGAGTGGAAGTCTGGGGGGAGAAAAAGCAATGGTAAAATGAAAACTCATTGCTCCAGGGGCAAAAACATGGCACATCAAATTTCCAACACCTTTATTACAACTTAGATTTTTAAAAATCATCACAGTTTTTTTAAAAGGTCGCTGGGGCTGGCATAAATTTGGTATGTTCTCCTTGATGTAAACATGTTTTTTTTTTTTTTTTTTACAAATATCAAAAACAGGTCTTCTATCTATTGTCACAAAGCAGTGAAAGGGAAATAAAAGTAAACTAGAGGTGCATTTTCTGAAGAAAATGCGAGTGTGATTGTAGCTTTGCCATACGAGATATAATGCATACATAAATCAAAGAAATACAGTGAACAAGGTAAAAAAAGTGGGTATGGCCAGGTAATAGGGTGTGGTTAAAGTGAGGAGGAGGAATACAATATTTAAAGGGTGATAAAAAGTGAACAGAAAGGGCGATCACTCTGGTTTTATCGGATGGGTGTCTCTGCAAATCACTCGAGACGTGGTGAGTTGTTTGTAGCCAATTTGAAAATTAGATTTTTCAACTAGGAAATGAACTAAGCTAACTTTGAAGACTGATCAGGAGTGAATGAAGAGTGTGATAACTCTGCGATTTCACAAGACTGGCTGTAGCTTGAAAACTGTCCGAGTTATGGGAGTGCAAAAAGTGAATGGGAGTTTTGGCTAAGAAAAACAGGAATATCTGGTGAACAGTTTGACTGATTCCTTAGCAGTAAACAAGCAGTGGTTTCACCAATCAGCCGGGCGTGTTCTGCGAAAATCATGTTGATAGCTCGAAAATTGCGTAAGAAGAAAGGGAGACAAAAGAAGTGATAAAATGATAAAAATGGAAATATATAGAAATACATTGTCAAATGTTCAACTAACATAAATAGTTTGATGGACCTCAGGACTTTTATTTTAGTTTTTACAAGCTTTTTTGATAGCTAATGAGTGTCATCTTGGGTGTCTCACTCAGTAATTTAATCTCTGGTCTTAAGTCTCAGGATTCCGATAATAAAACACAAGTTAAAACACAATGTGCTGAAGTGTGTGTGTGTGTGTGTGTGTGTGTGTGTTGGGGGTGGACTTCAGTAGCAGCAATGACCATGCCAAGACATTTGTGGGGGCCCTGGTCCAAGCTAGCCCCTTCTAGAGAGCGCCCCCTATGGGAAACCACTTAAATAAAAGTCTGAAGTAGTGAGAACAGTAAGCACCTCTTGGGCCTGCGTTTTGCTAGCATGTGTTGTGCCTTGCTATCTGCTATCCGCACGTCTACCAATGTAGTATCCCCCAAGGCTACCCAGGACCACGTTCACCAAGTCCCTAGATGTGAGACAGCAAACATTGTCAAAAAAGGAAAAATATAAATCTCTTAAAGTGCTGAGCAATAACTTATGAGATAGAGACATGATTAAATATCAGTCTTTAATAGATGTGTAAAAGTGTAGTGTAAACAGAAATGCTGCGTCAGTAGACATAATGTTAAAAACCAAAAATAAGCTCTAAGGCTTTTTTTAAATAATAAACATTAGCTATAAGCTCTCTCTCACTGTATATATATATATATATATATATATATATATATATATGAGGGAAAGAGAGAGTGCTATATTATTTCACACATTGTTGCCTCTTGACTGTGTAGAATGAACAGCATTTAAAATAAGATGTCTGGTACGTGTAGAAATATAAGAAAAAACACACATGAATTTATATTTTGACTGAAAACCTAAAGTTGAAGAATGTTCCTCAACTTCATATGTGTGCAGGCAGGAAAGAGGTTAACCAAACTTATTATCCATGTAATCTAAACAGGTTTCACTGAGCTGGAAATAGAAAAGTCTACAATGTATTTTTTTGCTAAAGCATTATTATCACAACATTTATTGTGAAAGAATTATGTTCCCAGTACTTAACTACATTATTTATAAATATTTTGTTTGCTAGGGAACCACAGATAACACTTCCTGTATTGTACCATTAAATCTGGAGCTGACTGTGTAAGTGTGTGTTAGGAAGTGCATTTGTTAATCACTTGGAATGCACAGAGCAGACCAGACTTAGTAACCACTAAGCACTTGCACTATTTACTAGCTTTGCGGCAGCTTTGTCCCTACAGACAGATCATGCTGTTGACTGTAGCATCAGTGTCAAAATGCCGCAGAGAAATATGCTGCTTATGAAATCATAAATTCTGTCTCAAGTGCTAATTAGCGTTAAAAGCACAGGTAATTTTATTTATCAACTTTGGCCACGATTAATAACGTCTGGCCAAGAAGCGGACACTGCACAATGCGGCCATAAAAACAGCTCCTTGTGGAGGGAAAGCAGAAGATCGCAGTAAGCCACAATGGGAAAATAAGTAATTGTGCCCAGTAAAATTTTAATTGCTCTGAAATGCATCTTAAATTACAGCGTCCTCTTTCTGGGCATTAAGAGGCCCAGTGCCAAGGCCTGGTGTAAGAATGTAATATCCCCTATATACACTTAACAACTAATGCAACATTGAGATTCTATCAACACCCACTGTTTATAATCAACACCACTCCATCCAGTACTTAAGTGCATCTTGTGTACGACTTGTGAGATTACAGCGAATAATCTTCTCAACATGATTCTCTGCACTACAATCTGACCAAGAATGAAAACAAAATCAAAGATTACATAAAATGAATAAATATGCAGTGAGTAATTATACATTTGAACATTAATTATAAAAACTCCAATATATACATCCACACTCATGAAACAACACTTAGTAAATTTCCACTACCTTACCACACTACTATAAAATACACGAAGGAATTGCACTGTGAATCTAATAAAATGAACCTACAGAGATGCTACGGGAAACTAAGGTTTGATTAACAAAAAAGAAACCAATCACAATATAGAAAATATGCAAAAGTGATGCAACTGATCAGGTTAGCACTACTAAAGGTTGAGTAATTATTCAGGTATTATTATTATTATTATCAGCATAAATAATAATAATAATAATAATAATAGTCAATATTTGTGTTGCATTCTTCCAGCTTGCTCCTTTACCAGTAAATGCTGATTTGGGTCTATTCAGACATGGTGTTACGATCGGTCCATACGAACGCGGCGCAGCGCGGTGCGGTGAGGTTGTAGGAAGCGAGCCAGGTGACCAGGTTAGCAATATGTAGGTTTTTTATTCCCAAGAATCAGTGGGAACGCCGCTGAAGGCACGGCGGAACGTGCCGGGAGTGAAACTTAAATAAACAAACAAACACCGAACGTAACCTGCGCTAACGACGCAAATAAAGAACATAAACAAATACATACAAAATAACTAAACAGCGGGAACGCCGCTGAAGGCACGGCGAGACGTGCCGGGAGCAAACACAAACAAAATAACTAAACCTAACCGTACCAAAACACCCGACGTAGCATCCAAGCATACATACAACGAGACGTACACATATACCCACAATGCTGGCCTGCTGACACAGAGAGCATGCGCGCCTCAAGTGCAGTCAGCAGGCCACATGTGATCATGTAGGACCCGATCCCAGCTCAAGGGGATGGGCCCTACCTACGGGAGCCCTAAACGGCCAAACCCGAAACACGGGAGACAGGGGGGAGTGGCCTAGCCCTCCCAACCTGACACATGGTGTGTGTGTGTGTGTGTGTGTGTGTATGTGTGCGCGCATGTGTTCGTATGTGTGTTTGATACAGTTTCTCTTGGTGGTCTCTGAGCTAATTGGGTTTTATTGTGCTGCTTGAGCATGTTATATAAAATTTAAATTGTTGGAATGGTTGCTCTCTGCCCCTAACGCTGTTAACTAATAATAACTGCTGTAGGTTTAAAAGTCATAGAGGTCACCGTTCCCTTTTTTCTCTTACTGACATGCTATTTGTCAGACATCAGGTTATAAGAGCATTCAAATCAAATCTGTTTTACAAGACTAACAAGGGTTGTATATATACATATATATATATATATATATATATATATATATATATATATATATATATATATATATAGAGAGAGAGAGAGAGAGAGAGAGAGAGAGAGAGAGAGAGAGAGTCTCTCCCTTTTAATCCATTTGCACATACTCACGAACAATAAACACAGACAAAGCCTAGGAATCTATTACGTCATGTACTGTCCTTGCACTGCCTCTCATTCACAAATCCATGTTTGATCGCAGTTTTGCTGTCACAATAATGTATGAATATTAGTTGAATATACATGAAATAAATTTGCTAATTTAACTGGAATTAACAGACACATAACCGGAATTAGTCAAACAAAGACTATTTCATTTTTTTGCTCCCCTTCTCCACTAGTTTCTGACACATTCCATGCTGGATGTGTGAAATGACCACCGGCGATTCAATGCACCTTTGATCACTCAGCGTATTCACAGGATGAGCTTCTGTACACATCCATGACACTTATTGTGTAAAATTACATCGTTGACACACTTGGTGTTTTTATATTTCACACACTGGAATACTCTCACAGTTGATGCTTGGATGATTTTTTTATTTCTAAAGATCATAAAGCCCACACGCTGACCAGAGGACTTGCTCTCACTTGCATCATTCTTTGATACTGATGTACTTTTTAAAAAGAATCCTAGCAAACCAGCCAAACAGAAGCATAGTTTACAAATGTATCACAGTTATTTACACAAATACTGTAAGTCAATTTAGTGCTCCTGAATATATTTATAAATGCTTTGCAGATATTATGTGCAGTCTGCAGAAAAGCAGGCGCTGGATGCTAATGAGGGGAACACTGTGGCATGTTGAATTCCAGCTATGCTGTTGCTCTGGGATTAAAAAAACATTAACTAGTAAAACCTCGAAAAAGTCTCCAGATTATGCATTTTCTATTAACAAAAAAAGAGTCAGACACAATGCATTTAATGAGCTAAAGATGGAATAAATAATTTACATTCTGTGTCAACATATCAAAATGTTTGTTTAATCTCAGATTCTGTGTTGTGGCCTGTCCTTAATTGAGCTTGTTTTTAAGATTTTTGCAAAATTAAATAAGATCAAGGTTGTGTTTTCCAAAATGCTTATAACGCCAAGTACCTCGTAAATTCATACCTAAAAGCATTCTTAAATTTTAGTGTTATTGTAGTGAATATTATATTGTATATACCTAGGAGGGCGCGATAATGGACAAACAAGCTGCAGAATCATAAGGGATTATGAAGACTATTTCCATTTTATGGTTTGTTATCAGTGCTGATCAGAGTAAGCTCTAAATCAAGTTTAGCTCTCTGCTCACAATTCAGTTGTGGGAAACCTTCTGTGAGCCGATCTGTTGCTACCACCTCAATGTTTTCATATTTGTACAAGTCAGAGTAGTACTGAGCAGTATGTTAAAATATTACAGCCAAGTCTGTGGTGACTGAGGCGCGAGTTAGTTAGCCAGATAGTTAGTAAAATCTAAGCGATAAAAGAATCTATGTCCATAGCCATAAAACAGAAAATAAAATCGAACAAGAGTATTCTTCACTTTTTCAAATAAAATGTTGAGTCGGAATGTTCTTTTTATCTTTAAGATGATCATTATCACCGGGTCTCCAGCAGTTTTGTCTCTTTATTTAGGGTCTTCAATGTTTTGCTTTAATTTAAAATAAAGATATAAACTGCTAAATTACCTTGATCTGAGTCTTCCGTACATCCCACCACTGTTTTGGATCCCTTAAAGCAGGTGTGCTCTCTCTCTCCACCGAGTACTAAAAAACTCAAAAATGTGTTGAAACCATCCTGGTTTACCTGATTTCTAAAATCCTGGTTTTGTAAAATTTTAAGGTTAAAGTTCCAGTAGGGAAAATGTCTCCAGGAGGGAGATGTAGTAATCTGACCTATAACCTTGCCACCATTCTGTTTAGGAACATAGAATAGTGTACATAGGTAAACTACATATAGCATCTTTGTTTAAGTGTATATTTATGTCTAACATTTATGTTTTTTATCCTATTTTTCTCAAATTAATAAAACTCATTAATTAATACAGTTCTATTCTCCACATATAGTAAAAATTTCACCTTCATCTTTTTGTCAAAGTGTATTTAATTTTTAAAAAAAAAAAACCTCTGTATGCAGATATCCAGCATTAGGACACAATACATGCATGAATGTATTCAATTATTTTTTAACCATGTGTGTGGAAAAAATTTTCAACTTGGGCTCAGCATGCAATGAGCTTGGGCTAAATTCATTTACTGCAAGTTTTATGGTGGACTGTTTTTTTTTTGATAAAATTATATTTAAATACCATACAAAACATACTATGTACAATACATACACAATGATTATCTGTGGTCTAGAGTATAGAGTACTCAATAGTAAATAGTGGTTGTGAAATAATGTTTATATAACTAAATAGTACAGTTATAATACACATTCCTTTTCCATTCATCATAAAGTGACTAGAATCTTACATAAGATCTTACTATAATTTGAAAATGTACTTCCCTCTCCGATAATATCTTTTTTTTTTTTTTTTTTTTTTTTTAAAGAACTACGGAGCCCCTAAAGGGACATGAGCAAAAATTTTTTCGAGAGGAACATGAGTAAAAAAAAATATTTTTTTTACTTATGTCGTGCGCACCACTTAGTAATATCTTAATATCTCGTGTGCACGACTTACTAAGTGGTGCGCACCACTTAATAAGCACTTAAGTAAGTAAAAAAAATTTTTTAAATCATGTTACTCTTGAAATTTTTTTTTGCTCATGTCCCTTTAGGGGCTCCGTAAAGAACAAAAACATACAGACAACAAAAAAAAATAGTATTTAGCATTTTATCTACAGGAATCTTTCCAGTACAGCAAAGAATGCAAAGAACTGCTTCTGTCAAATATTGTAGGACAAAGGTATACTGCATTCCAAAGTACAGTATAGCATTTTAAAGGGTGAGTGATTTTACAGGTGTACATTTGGGAAAACAGCCAAGATTTTCTTATGCTGGTGCCATAACTTGCTGAAATTTAGCGTTTACTATTAATGTGCCCATCTTGACAGTTTCAAATTCTTTTGTAACTTACAACGCATATGCAAATTTGTGCACATTACTCTGTCCACAACAATTGTAATGTTGAACAAGGCAAAACATTAAGCTAATAAGATATTGTTGTAAGATTCATTAACTATCAGCATAAACACACTTACAAAATATAATATACAGAATTCTTGTTATAATTTACTGTATTTCCTGCAAGTACAACCTCTTCTCTTATTGGCCCATACAGATTAAAATTACATTTAGTCATACAGCAGATGCTTTTATCCAAAGCAACTTACAAATGAGAACACCACAAGTCAGTAGTTATGGAGAAAACCAGCTACTGTAACAGGTGCCTAGGGCACCTGTCACCTGTTCTGTGTTTCGTTCCTTTCGGTTGAGTTAATTAACGTTCATGTGTCATTAGTTTAGTTAATTAACTCCTTATTGTCATTGGTTTGTCTTGTGCACGTGGTCGGGTGTCTTTTTGTATTTATTTCCGTTGTTTCTCGTCCTCGGTGCTGGTCGTTGTGTTATATGTCACTAGTCTGTTCGTACCTCATGTTTTTTGGTGCTACTGCACCTTTAAATAAACTTGTTCTTCTGCTACCTGCGTGCCTGGCTCCCTTCAGCACGTTAAAACGCGGCGGCTCTGCGCTTCCTATGCGCAGCCGCTTTATCCCAAGGTAGACTATCGTGACAGAACGACCAGCCAGGCAATTTGGGGAGTCCAGAGCCCAGGTAGGCTGATTTTTAAATTTTTCTTTGCGGGGGCCGTGTAACCTCGTACTCGCGCCGCGTTCCGCCGTGTCCGCGAGTGCGCCGCTATGCGCAGCCCGCCGTCCCGGAGCCGTAAGGACGGCTCTTACAGTGTAATATCGGAGTATTATGACTCCGAGGATGAGTGGATGTGGAGGTATGGGTACGAAGCGCTCTGCGCTGAGGAAGGTCTGGATCTGATTCAGATTTCCGATGACGAGGCGGGCGAGTCGTACCTGTATGGGCATATTCTGCCCATACGAACCCTCCTCAACTCTGAGGAGTTCTGGACGGACGCTCCGGTCCAGCTTGTTAAACCCCCCGTGGCGAGATCCAGACGCAGAGCGCGCCGGCGCTGTGCCTGGATTGCGCTGCGAGGGGGCGGTACCGGAGCCGACACTCGGGGGGTAAATGTGGATACATGTGGTGTGAGCGTGGTGTGTCCCCCTGTCTCGTCTGTTTCGTGTGTCCATTCTGTCTTCCCTGTGTCAGAGATGTCTGTGTTTGGGCAATGCGGTGGGGGTGTACCTCTACTGTGTGCAGGATGGCGATTCCGAGGTGGAGTTTCACCCAGTGGGCGTGCCCGCCGAGGTCCTGCCAGCATGCATGCCTGCCAAGGTCCTGCCAGCGTGCGTGCCCGCCGAGGTCCGCCCAGCGTGCGTGCCCGCCAACGTCCTGCCAGCATGCGTGCCCGCCGAGGTCCTGCCAGGGTGTGAACCCGCCGAGGTCCGGCCAGCGTGCGAACCTGCTGAGGTCCAGCCAGCATGCGTGCCTGCCGATGTCCTGCCAGCGCGCGAACCCATCCCGAAGTCCAGGGGCGTCACGCCGCCCATCCCGAAGTCCAGGGGCGTCACGCCGCCCATCCCGAAGCCCAGGGGCGTCACGCCGCCCATCACGAAGCCCAGGGGGCCGCACGCCGCCCAGCCCGAGGTCCAGGGGCCGCACGCCGCCCAGCCCGAGGTCCAGGGGCCGCACGCCGCCCAGCCCGAGGTCCAGGGGCCGCACGCTGCCCAGCCCGAGGTCCAGGGGCCGCACGCCGCCCAGCCCGAGGTCCAGGGGCCGCACACCGCCCAGCCCGAGCAGCAGGGGCCGCACGCCGCCCAGCCCAAGCAGCCCAAGCAGCAGGGGCCGCATGCCGCACGCCCCGCTTCCTCCGGACCACACCGCTTGTGGGCGTCCACCTGACCATGCAGCACGAGGGCGTGGCCCACTCCGCGTTCGGCAAAGGTGCTCACCGGCCCACGCAGCCAGAGGGCGCCCACCGGACCACGCAGCCAGAGGGTGTGGCCCACTCCTCGTCCGCCGAGGGCGTCCACCGGACCACGCAGCCAGAGGGCGTGGCCCACTCCGTGTCCGCCATAGGTGCTCATCGGCCCACAATTCCAGAGGGCGCCCACCGGACCACGCAGCCAGAGGGCGTGGCCCACTCCTGATCCGCCGTGGGCGTCCACCTGATTTTGCAGCCAGAGGGCGTTCGGCACGCCTCCCCCTCCCCCCCCGGGACTGTTATTTTTTTTCTTGGTCGCGTCCCCCCGTTGTGCGACCGCAGGGGCGGGGGTAATGTCTAGGGCCTAGGGCACCTGTCACCTGTTCTGTGTTTTGTTCCTTTCGGTTGAGTTAATTAACGTTCATGTGTCATTAGTTTAGTTAATTAACCCCTTATTGTCATTGGTTTGTCTTGTGCACGTGGTCGGGTGTCTTTTTGTATTTATTTCCGTTGTTTCTCGTCCTCGGTGCTGGTCGTTGTGTTATATGTCACTAGTCTGTTCGTACCTCATGTTTTTTGGTGTGACTGCACCTTTAAATAAACTCGTTCTTCTGCTACCTGCGTGCCTGGCTCCCTTCAGCGCGTTAAAACGCGGCGGCTCTGCGCTTCCTATGCGCAGCCGCTTTAACCCGAGGTAGACTACCGTGACAGTTACACTGTAGAATTATCAAACCTGATTGTTATCTGATCCTGCACCAACCCCCCTTCCTTTTTAATCTTCTCTGATAAAAAATATATATTTCAGATCTTCTCTGAAATATTATTTTCAGCTGTTCAGCTATCTCACTCGTCCACTTTTCTCTCTGTTTTCTCTTCCTCCTACCATTGTAAAGGCTAAGTAATCTAGTGCTTCTGCACAGTTGGTGCAGCTACATTCAGTCAGTTTTTATATATATATATATATATATATATATATATATATATATATATATATATATATATATATATGTGTGTGTGTGTGTGTGTGTGTGTGTGTGTGTGTGTGTGTGTGTGTGTTTAAATCCCAATTTGAAGTTTCCATGTCCTCCCACAGTCCAACAACAGAATCCCAACTAAGGAACAGAATGCACATCTGAACAGCATGAACACAAGGACCAAAGACAAATTTGAGGAGTACAATGGTACACTTTTCACCTGTGCTCTAGTGATGACTATACTGCCTGGTCCTTTAACCTAACAGAAGTTCTCAGTTCTCACGTCATATCCTACACCACTGCTTAAGGGTAGAATGATCTTAACTTTGTTTATAAACTGAGACATTTAGTATTTTGAAGAAATAACTTGATATATCTCTTGTAAATGTAAATGTTTAAATACAATTTTAATATTGCTGTTCAAGGCGGCATGGTGGCTTAGTGTTTAGCAAGTTCACCTCTCAGTGCTGGGAATCCTTGTTCAAATCCTAATCTATTCTTCCTATGTCCTTGTGGGTTGCCTCTGTGTTCTCCGGTTTCCTCCCACAGTCCAAAAAAAATGAATTTGAGGTATAATGACTGCTCTAAATTGCCCCATTTAGTGTGTGTGTGTGTGTGTGTGTAAGTGTGTGCCCAGCGATATATTGGTGTCCTGGATGTATTTGCCCAGTGCCCGAAACGCTCCCCCCTGAATGGACATGAAAACCTCCTGTGAGGATTAAGCAGATAATAAATGAATATTGCTTTTCAATGAATAGTTTTTGATATAATTATGACCAAATTTATAATGGGAATTATTATTTTTGAAATTATATTAGTTGTGTATACATGTGTATACATTTTTGTAACTAAACACACCGAATGTTACAGGAACTAATCTAAAAAGGAACACGTAAAAGGTAAACACTAAAATTATACTGAAATTATACAGAAAAAACAAAACCAATATTATCGAGAACACTCAGAAAACTTACATACATAAATATATACATACATACATTAAACCAGTAAATAAGACTAAACAGAAACATTAGGGCAATTAAAGGGATAACAGCCCAAGATAAGCTCAAAATGGAAAACACTATGAAAGAATACTATAAGAATAAGAAAATAAAAAAGTGAATGTATGAAAAAATGAAATGTACCATGTACTTCAAAGAAAAAAGTAAGTGCAAGGGCTTACAACTAACTGCGGCGTGGTGCTTAAAAAAACAGAGCTAAGCAAAAAGCACAAGATTTAAACAGAGACCTACAGGGTAGACAAAGACTTAAAGAATTTATCTAAAATTCTTTATAAGGCTTTATAAAATGCTCAAAGGCTGTAATGAAGACCCAGGCACTTTAATGGAGACCCAGAGGCTTTAATATCAGAGGCCCAAAATCTTAAACAACAGAAGCAGGCTAGCTGGAGGAACACAACAGGCAAAACATGCCAAAAAAAAGTGGCAGTTAACACACCAAGCTATAAGCAAGCTGGCATCAGGATAATAGCTAGCTAGCACAAGAAAATCAAGCCAAAGAGAGAGGAGAAAACACAAATACAAACTCAAAAAGAACACACAAAAGAAAGTAAAAACTGGTAAAAAAAAAAAAATCATTTTTACAACTTTTATCAATCAATAATGGGTTGCAATTATTATATACAGCATATATAAAAATCGTGTTTTAAAAAGGTAGGGATGCACAATGTTATATTTTTAGACATTGTCCACCTAATCTTATTATTTAAACTTCATTGTGATCTGATGGAACTCCTTTTCTCACTTAAAAACTACCACATAAACATTAAGCAGAGCTGATGATGGGTGCTATCAGCAGCAAAAATTTCGTAAAGCACAATCAAATTAGCAGAGACCCAGTGGAGATTAAGGGTGACTATTTCAAGGCTGCATTTCTCTGATAAGAGCACCTAAGATGACCTTTTCTCAGGCACACAATTACCTCGCCATGGGCTTCCCCGCTTGACCAAATTTCATCAGGGGTTTAATTAGTATACAAATAAATCCCTCCCTTATCTGCCTCAAACCCTAATTGGCACGTCTTTACTGCTGCCTGATGTACAAGAAAGGGGCAGATACTAATTAGGGTGACTGGCTTCACCTCTCTCTCTATGACAGCCTGGTTTGCTCCCACTCTGAGGGATCAGGATGAAACCTGAGGTCTAGCAAGGCCATAGATTATTTCAACACTATGTTTCACTGCCATCCAGATTCTCTTCTTACTCCATCTACTCCCTCCTTGCCTTCCCCATTTTGGCAAGTGGCAATCGATTAGCCCTTGCCGATGCACCAACAACTTAATATCGGGTGACAGCACAGAGCGATCTCAGAGTAATTAGAGTTCAGGGCAGTGGATGAGAGAGAGGGAGGAGGGCAGAAAAGAAATGAACAATTAGACACCCTTGTTATTAAACTTGATTCATCCGCAGTTCTCCATCTCCCCTGAAACAGTGCCAAGGGTTTTGGGCCACTGCGCACGCTAAATTAGAGCGGTCTGAAAACGATTGCTCTTCAGCTTCGTATTCCCGTTCGCCTTTGGTGAAGTTCCGCTGGCATTCTGCAATAAAGAAGGTGAGGGAAGGGGAGAGAGAAAGAAATTGGAGTATTTGACCAAATATCTGCAATAACCACTTACATATATATATATATATATATATATATATATATATATATATATATATATATATATATATATTGTTATGGAATAAACTATGGCTGCAATAATTATTTCTTACAATAATAATAATACACTGTTAATGTAGATAATGTAGATATTTATTTAGCTTCTATTAAACATTAAGTAATTAGAAGCTAATAATTTTCTATCCTTACTTTTCCTTACTCATCATAACACTTACCAGTTGTGTTGGGCAATTTTCTTTAACAACTTTTATTTAAAAAATAATAAATTGCATCTGCTTTATGCATTTAATAGTGAAGTGGCCACACTTTCACTGCTCTTAAGAAATAATCTCTGAAATAAGTTTAGAAATGGGCGGCACGGTGGCTTAGTGGTTAGCACGTTCGCCTCTCAGCACTAGGGATTCCCGGTTCGAATCCCCATCTGGGTGGAGTTTCCATGTTCTCCCCGTGTCTGCGTGGGTTTCCTCCGGGTTCTCCGGTTTCCTCCCACAGTCCAAAAACATGGATCAAGTTAATTGAATTCTCAAAATTGCCCCATATAGAGTGTGTTTGTGTGAGTGAGTGTGTGCCCAGCGATGGATTGGCGCCCTGTCCTGGGTCTATCTGCCCAGCGCCCGAGACGTTCTCCCCTGGATGGGCATGGGGAACCCCACCGCGACCCTAATAGAGGATAAAGCGGGAGATAATGAATGAATGAATGAAAGTTTAGAAATGAAATAAAACATTTTGGTTCTCCTATGCTGCCTGCCCATTGCTTTGTTAAAGCCATAAACTGGGATTTAATTATATGAAGCACTACACACTGAAACCCTTTCCATTAATTCCGAGTGTTTTTCTGTGGGTAAATATGTAGTTCTTCCTGTTCTTTCTTCACTTTCTCATAGACAACAATGAGATCAAATAAAAAGTCTCAGGAAGATGGTGGATATATCAGGACACTGATATAGATAAGAAGGACCATGCTGGGCCATAGAAAGGCATCGACTCAGCAGCAGGACCAAAATCAGCTCATTGTGTGAGGAGGCAAAGAAAGAGAAATGCGTCTTAAATGGGTTTTACTTTGTGAGTTTGGTTTTTCTCCATACAGGTTGGCTTGTCTCCAGCAACTTCAGTACTGACTGCAACTTAATTTATGAGCTGATATCAATTAGCGTCTCTCTTCCTTCTTCAACTGGCATGTTGGGGACATCAGCTATAGTATCTGGTGCTGTTCCAGATTCCACCTTCCCTGTTAGATAGATCAGGTTCTGACCATTTATGTTTAGACATTCTGGCATGTACAGTACTTTATAAAAGTGAGTGTAGACTCCAGCTCCAGAAGATAATTTTTTTTGGAGAGACGAAACTGCACATGATTTTGGAACTTTTTGCTCTAAAAGTACTCACACACCATGTCATAAAATTAGGTACCAGAAATGTTTGTGGAAATTCATGGTAGTCCATAGTTCCCAGGGGAACATCATGGTGAGTCTTTGGCTATAAACTCATCCAGCACATTCGTCAGGATGAGAACATCTGTGAGCCGAGCAGTTGTTTCATCAAAGGTCTCAGATTTGTACAATTCAGAGTAAAAGTAATTAGCATATTGCTGAATTACAGCCAGGTCTATAGTGACCATATATGGGGCGTAAAAAGGTAATTAGTTTGGCACAGATTTTTTTTTCCATGTTCATTTTAAAAACTAGAATCTACACAGACTTTTCTTTTTATCTTTGATAAGATCAATAACACCAGGTCTGTTTTAATAGTTCTCTTCTCTATAGCCTTGCTTGTTTTTTGTTGCTCTGACTGTGCACTGAGCACTGAGAGTGTTGTGGAAATTTCTGAAAATAAGAAAATAAGTCATTAGAGGGTCTGAAAAGTCACAAAAAATTGTGACAAAGTCACTATGTTGACAACAGTGGTTTTAAATCTCTGTAATCAGGCTTCCTCTCATTCCACCGAGTCCAGAAAAGCAACAGTATAAAGTGATAAAGTAATGTGATAATGTGATTTATTGTGCCTACAGTATGTGCACACAAAGGAATTTGTCCTCCACATTTAACCCGTCCATGCAGTGAAACACACACATATGTACACACACTGGTGAAGTGAGCACACGTCCCCGGAGTGGTGGGCAGCCTTGAATATGGCGCCCATGGAGCAATTGGGGTCAGGTGCCTTGCCCAAGGGCACTTCAGCCATAGTACTTGGTGGGACCGGGAATCGAACCAGAGACCTTCAGGTCACAAGGCTGGTTCCTTAACCACAAGCCCATGACTGCCCCAAAGAACCATTTTTGCCATGACCCAGATTCGAACCTGGACACAGAGTACTAACCACTATACGATCATAGCACACTACAATGTCCAGTACACTTTGTACACTACGTATGCTCATGTCGAGTATTAAATGAGATAAGGTAGTCTTTTTTTGTCGTAAAGGACATATGCAGTGATAAATGTTCAGGTAATACCATCATGCTCTGATTTCACCAGCAAAACTCTGCCCTTTACTACCTTCTGCATACTGAGAACATTTCACTTTAATTTAGAGAAGAACTGGATGTCTACCCTGCACTAACATAACAGTACCATGTCTAAACCAGCACTTCCCCCCCCCACAACCCCCATTACACCTCATTATGAAAATAACTATGTGTCATTTGAAGGATAGACACCTGGAATTTTTTTCTTTCTGCTGAATTACTTCAGGAACTTATTAACAGTGTTGGTCCTTTCTTTTTCAATTTGCTAATCACTCTGTATCATTTTATGATTTAGTTCAGGCATGCTTGCACTTGTTTTCCTTTGTTTCGAAAAATCCAGAATATTGACAGAATGTCTTTCTAAATGTTAAATATAGAAAATTGAAAATATAAAACTGGGAAATTATATTTAAAGCATTGTTCTCCTCTGTCATCTCAATCTCTATCACAGTTTAGCTTTAGGAACGCAGTCTGAAACAGTTTCATTGTCCTGTGTGAGATCAGAAACTATGTCTTCTTGATTCACAGCACTGCTCTCCACATTCCCATCAACATTTTTCTAAACAATGTTCATATTTTCAAAATCACATACCACAGTTTCATCACCATTTCACAGCTTTCTGTACAGTTTCAATGGTGATGTCAATCTACACTATCCCCTGAAATGAAGAAACCTGTAACTCTGACTGGTTTATTCAGTCTCAGAACTGACTTATTCAAAGTTTCAGGAACAATAGTATTAGATAGCTTTGTGCCACGATTGTTCTACCGAACACTGTTCAGCACTCTGCTTACTGACACACCTACAGCCAAGCTCTGCTCCCTCCCATGTGTTCTGTTTAGAGATTATTTCCCTGCACTTAGCAAAGCAAAAGAGTTTTATATAGGTTACAGGAGTATTATTTTTGAGATACAAAAGAATGCATCAAGAACATGTAAAGTAAAATGAAAGATGTAAAGTATAAACACTAATTAAACAATCACTCTCAATCACACCCTCTGCACATGCACACTCTTCACATGCCTTCCAGCATACACTGGGGAGAGAGAACGAATGAGAGAGAGGAGTCAATTGGAGATGGGTGTAGATTAATAGATGAAAGACAGGTAAGGTGATAGATATGTCCAAAAAGGAGAGAAAAGAAAGTGGAGGTGAGGATTATAGCACATGAAGAGACAGACAATACAAGAAATGTAATGAGGAGGGGTCAAGAAAATCTCTTAGGAACAAAAGATCAATTCTCGCCTGGTTCATCCTATGTCCTGATGAGAATGATCAGTTATAGAGGTCTATCTCTCTCTCTCTTATGTGCTTGTTTCTCTCTGAGAAATAGACAATGAGGACAAGAGAGAGAAAGAGAGAGCTGGGATGCTGTTACGTAACTTGAAATATCACGTTCTTATTTTTCTCCGTGTTCTGTCCCTTAGTTTTAAAACAATAATAATGATACCTCAACAATGAAGATGCACATGTGACCCCTACAAACAAGTGATGTTAGGCACATTACTACTGTGGAAGTGCAAAGTCATTTACCTTAAAGAGTGTGCACACCCTACACAAAATAAGTAAAAGAAACAAAAGACAAAAGGGTGCTTACTGATTCTCCCTTGTCCCCCTAGATGTTCAATGCAACACCTACATGGATCTGGACGGGAAGCTGAGCACTCCGCTTGTCCATCTGGGCAGAGTGCAGAAAATCCTATTGGACTTGCTATAAAAAAGTGCAGGCCAGGACCAGTAAGCCGCTAACAAACTGCCAGTAATGACGTAAGCTGAAGGCCATCACTGCTTGCTCCCCATTGACTTGAGTGACACAGCCCCATCTCCATTAGCACAGCTCTAAGAAAGCATCTTGGGAGAGTCTTTTATATATTTTCTGTAGAGAGTCCTTGCTTTCTAAGCTGAAAATCATTGCACTAGCGCGGTAGTAAGAACAAAGTGCCCCCTGACGTATGTTTTGTTCGAACATTATGTAAAGTGTGCTCATGACGAGATATTTTATATTGATTTTATTTTATTTTTAGCTAAAATAAAATAAACTTTTTAAATGGTTATTTTTGTGTTGTAGTTCAGTCTCACGTCGTTGAGTCCTACATGTCCATATATTTGACCTGCAGGCAACCATAACATGAGAAAAGTAAATATACTGTATATGATTTACTAGTTAAGTTATACATTACCATTTCCATGTTTTTTTACCTAAATAATACGCTTCTTGAATTAGAATAATTTATAACAACAAGACTCGTAGAATACAGCTACAGTTAACACAGGATTTCAACTGTATGCTGATAATTAGACATAAAAATAGGTTAGTAAAATTAAATAAAATGTAATGAAATGACTCCTGATCAGTATACTTCTATACTACTAATGCGAATGCATTGTTTTCCATCTACAACTTGAACGTTTTAAACTTTGCTTGTTTGATGAAAACTAAATGCTAAAATACTGGGTGATTTCCGTGACGAGAGAATGTTTGTATATCCCATGTCTGGACTGAAATGCATGTGCATGGGGCAAATCAGCATCATCTGCTAGCCATTATTTCTAATCGGATATGCAGCAAATTCCTTGAAAGTCTTTTTTCTTATTCAAACTGCACTGCAAATTAGAAAATGTGGGATTTGCACAGGTCGTGTGTCTCTGCGTCACGGTGAATGACTTACAGCAGCACTGCATTTGCGGATGAATAACAAAAGCAAGAGTAGAATGATCAGCAATAACCGCTTGCATATGTTCAATAACACGCACAGCATCAATCATAATCTTGAGTACTGTGCTTGGCCAGCAACATGACTTCAAATGCCTTGCTTCCTATGTGAGCCATTTTCATTGTACCAGAGGTCACACTTTAGAACACGGAAATATGCACTACAAATAACATTAGGTTAGAGTATGCTGATAAGTGTTGTTTAATATTATAGCAAGTCCTATATTACTTTACTTATTGTAAAAGACAATCTATGATGGCACAACATTTTACATGTGTAAAAGCTTACCTTGCTATTCAGTGGACAATAGATTTTGAGATCTGTTAGCATATTTTCATCATTTAAAAGTGACATTTATTTGTCCTCAAAGAGGCACTCAGGTCACAAAGTAGAATTTGTTTTGTTTTTTAGAAGGATACTTTTGTTCTTGTTTATGACATAACATGACTAATGAAAGCCAGAGTGAGGCCTGTCACTGCTCATTGTCATGTGCTGCACTGATCTTCTCCAGTATGCTGCTGTCATCAAACAAGTTTAAAAAAAATTAAGATGTATTTTATGTGTAATACAAATAGTTTTTTCTCTTTATGTCTTTATGTATATTCTGTTATATATTTTAACAGTAGTTTTGGTGTTATATAGGATTGTCTAAACCAAAGTTTGGTGACTGCTATTTATTTGACACTTATATGTATTGTAAACTTTCATTTTGAAAACACCTTATCTGTATTGTCCCTCTAATAACTGTGAAAAAATGGCCTATTTTGGTCAAATGTGACATATCAGTACCTGTGGCAACCTAACATTTTGGAAACACATTAGATGGTGTCAAAATATTTTGTATTATTTGTCTCTTTGTTTCTGCCTCTTACAGAAAATATTGTAATAATTTGGCCACCACCAGGATGGTGTTGGACATAACTACTTTTTGGTCACACATAGACTGAAGGGCTAACATTTGGCCACACACTGTGGTAACGGCTTGGATGAATGAATTCTGCTTAGGTGGAGAGGTTATTCGAGAGTTCCAGCAGTAAGAGGAATGAGATGTTGGTGGAAGTTACACAAGTTAGCACATTGTATGTTATTCAATATTAAAACCAAATTTCCAAATGTGTAGTAACCCTGTCAAATAAATAAAAAAGCAAAAAGCAAATCTAGATGAGCAAATGATTAGCTAATTATTATTTTTAATATATATATTATTATTATTATTATTATTATTATTATTATTATTATTATCACAATGTCACATTGTGCAAGCTGAACCATCTGTAGCCCAACATGGCAAAGTAGCGGTGGACCTAAGAAGGAACAATGCACTGATGATCCCTTTGTCCATCAATGGGGTCAATGTATAAATACTGGGGGTGTACATGAAAATAACCTGGACTGGACTAAAAATACCGAATCCCTCTACAAGAAGGGCCAATGGGATGTTTCTACTCTATCTGCTGCCTGAGGTCCTTCAACATCTGCAGGACTATGCTCAGGATCTTTTATGAGTCTGTTGTGGCGAGTGCTGTCCTTTATGCTGTGGCATGCTGGGTCAGCAGTCAATGCTGTGGGTATGAAGCTGGGCTCACTGAAAATACATTTTTGGGTAATCACTCACATATTGAAACCTTGCCTATGACCTTGGTCATCTTTGTGTTTACTTTGTATTAGATGTTTGCATTGTTTGGTGGATAGACTGCATCTCAGGGCTAAACAATGTGTGAAGTGTTTGACCTCAGTATTGAAATTCTTATTGTCCACTGGAATAGTAAAACTTTGAAAGAATAATTATCCAGCAAACATAACACAGGGTGAGTGCAATCCTATGTGCATGCTGTGGTGATGTGATCAATAAAATGCAAGACAAACTGCCAAAATGTTCATGATTTTTTTTTTAAATCTCAGTCCCCAGGTGGCCTATAATTGAGTCAGCCAGAGAACAAAGTGTCCAAGGAATGCTGTGTGTATGTGTTTGGATCTGGCCTCACCTGTGTGATGTGTACATTATTGGCAGCATGCCTCTGTGTTCACACACCCGAGGCATCCCTGGTGGCCTTTGTCATAGAAGAAAGAGAATGATCGATATCCCGGCTAAACTTCACGTTCAAAGCCGATGGCAGCCTCGTTTTCGCTAGATGCGCGCTGCTTTATAATGAATTTTCTTTCATTCTAGGCGAGTTTTTAAAACATCAAACAATAAATCGGCCCGGGTGCGGTGAAATATTTAGATCTATTGACTGTGGCTGAAAAATGTAGAGGCCCCAAAACTCTGGTGGTTTGATGTTGATCCATTCTGAGCACTTTAATCCACTCGAGTGTTTCCTTTTATCTGCTTGGGCTTTCTGCTAAAAAGAGGGAAAAGAGCCTCAAGTTGCTCTCAGACACTAAAGAAAAGTCTTCTTCTGAAAAAAAAAGTGTGCACATTTCACCAACTGGCCCTTGAGTCGTCTTTGCAGAAGTGTACTTTTCTAATTGTGGAGAGCTACCCAGTTGGTGATGCAATGAACCCCCCCAACTCCTTACTTGTTTGGCAGATAATAAAAATTACATCATACAAATGAAGTTTGCTGACCACAGTGCAAATATTGAGATTGAGATATTACAGGAGGAGGCTTGTAGTTTTGTCTTCTGAAGCTCTTGTCTTCATATTGACTCATTAAGCACTGAATATTGCAAAAGTGCACTGTGCAATGATTGAATGCCACTGTATCTTCTAATTAAGCCTTCGACCATGCACTTAGCATTAATACATTCATTAATGTTCATAGCATGTTTAGATTTTAACCAAGGGCAGTTAGATCGCTGTGGCAGTGGTGCTGGGTGTGGTGGGGGGCCGGAGCTATCAGCGATGGACTTTGATTAGAGATAATTAACGCATCTGATGTGGCTCTGACCTGCCTTTATATGCTGGAACATCACATGATACACCAGCCAACAGCTGTAGTTTTAAATCTATTTAAAAAAAGTCTGTAAATAAAGCCTGTTCCTGTTCCTGTCACTGGTCACTTATAATTACTGCATTTTCTCTGATTATTACGATAAAAATATGGATAAACACATGACATTAAGTTTAATGTGTTTTGTTCTTATCCTTTCCTTCCTTCATGCCACAAGTATCAAAATGATATGAGATAAAGAAAACCAGGACATATTGTTTGAAAAGGAAATTCAGTTTGGTTGCAATTCAGTTGTTCTTGTTCTGAAGCACTAATATAGTACAGCATCACAAATTTACTTTACAAAAAAAAAAAAAAAAAAAGAAAAGGAGCAAGGCACGGTTTATGTATGAATATTTAGAATCAGAGCAGATTAGGTAAAACTAAGATCATGTGATCTAATTTAATAAAACCCTATCGCATTCTAATTGAATTAGAGTTCATGGTTTATTTACTGATTTATTAGAACTTCCTGTCAGGAGCACATTACAGTGATCTAACATAGAGGTTATAAAGTATTATTATTTTCTTGTCTGGCTAATATTTGTTGCAGTGCGTGTTATGCAGAAATGCCAGTAAGAGCACATTTGATTCAGTGTGGCACAACGGCAAGAGACAGGATGTCATGGTGAGGGCCAAGTCGAAAGAACAAGCTCATCTGGCGCACTGCCCTGGATGCGAGACTGGTGTTGTGAGAGGCAGAAGTCCACAGTAGGAGCAGAATATAGATATAGAGGTATATAAATAAATAATAATAATAATAAATTGGGTGGTATGCAAGTTTTATAATGGCCCTCACTTACAGGAACACACTAAAACCAGACAGATGTAAAGAACGTAACGTAGAAAGTAGTGGCAAAGTTCTGTCCAGATGAGTATTGTACATTCAAGATTCAAGAGATTCAAGATTCAAGAAAATTTCCATACAATGTTAGGATCCTGATTTCCAAGTTTTTATGTAAATTCTTTTACTGGCACCATCCAATTGCATTAGCCCAAATATGATCTACCAGTTCTAATTGTGACCCAGTTGAAAGGTGATTCAAGATTTGTGTACCATCTCTTGGAAACGCTGGTGGCTCTGTTGGTCTATGTGATGTTCTCATTATCCTGGGTTTCAGGACCAGTGCATCATTCTCAGACATAACAAGGACAAGTGACTAATTTGCCAGTCTCAAAACATTTAATTTAGCATTAAGCTGGCACATAAAATCACAGACACCAACACATTCATCCACAACTTTTCTGTGTGACAGCTCTTGTTTTCAGACTGAAGGTGTTGCTTTTTCCTGTTGTTGAGTATTGTTTTCATCTTCTTGCACAGGCATACAGACATATAACATAGACAAACTCCGTGTGAGCTCCACTTACTCACTATTTTCCTGGCTCTACTTTGAATAAGCACGTGATTGCAGCTTTGATACCACAGTCATGTGTATTATGTACTGTATATGAATCAATGTTTGAGTTGTTTAAAACAGTCATGACAGACTGAAAACCAGGATGTCGGCTTGGTTCTCTGTCTCCTTCTTGCTTCTCGTGTCTATTTACTGCATGCAGAAGGGGATCCAATTACACACATTAAGAAGTGGCAAGTGTTTGTACTTACCTGATCCCCACCTTTCGTTCATGCCATTGTGCCCAATATTGTCTGTTTCTAATAAAAATAAAAAATAGTGCATTTAATTTTAATGTAGTTTTAGAAAAAAAATTCAAGGAGCAACAAAAATAAAACATGTACACATAATCAATTAGAATATTTTTTTTACAATTAAAAATACAACTAAGATCAACAACATACAAATAATTAAAGCAGTAAACTAAGAAAGTTTTATCTTAGCTAGTTTTATGTTGTGTTTTTTATCCAGTGAAACTGGTTTAACAGGTTCAAATTTACTTAATTTACTTTATCCTTAACTTTTTTCAGGATTGCTTTTAACATTGCATTTTACCATAATTTTAACACATATTGCATACTGTAAGATGAAATCAGTAGGGGGAGAAATAAAAGGAATCACAGAAATTTATTTTGCATTTTAATACTTTTGTATTGTATGTAAAATATTAGGCTTGCAGGTTAAAAATTCACAGCTGTTTTAAATTGACTATTTTCAGAAAGTTTTACAGGCCTATGTTGTTCATATGTTTACATATTTGTAAAAATAATGTTTGACAGTGGCTGTTTCAGAAAACAGATTAGCGGCAGGTGCTTATGAGATGCTTCAAGTTTTAGGTTTTAATCTGAATTGTAATGCAGCAAGATAACAATGTGTATATGAAGTGATGTAAATATTTACATATAAGACACAAAATGAGCATTTTTAGCAAATTATGGGCTTTAGCAGATAATATCCTGCATAATGCTTTTTGAGAACACTACTTCAAAATTAGCCTTTTGTGTTTTGCAAACATTAATATTGTTTTGAGAAATGCACCAATTTAACAAAATAGAAACTATGACATATAATATTATTATTCCATTCTGTATTAAACAGTACAGAAAGAGTTAAATTCATTCACCTTTATAACCTCTGCTCATCAGATTCATCTCAGCCTTCCTGGTTTGGGTTCAAGTAGAAAAATGAAATGCTGGCAGACGTCAGAGTCATGCTGAGGTGAAGTGAGAAAATGCGATCAAGCACTGACCTCTGGCCAGAGCCAGCATGTGTTCAGTAGTGATAAATCGCCATGCTTGCTGTGTGCACGTGGCTGGCGTGACAGTCCAGTCCTGACGTTAAACATCTGCTCAATGATTCATTTTATTCAGGATGCAGAGTGACAATGAGGCCCCTTCTGTTACTTAACAACACTCACCTTTTAAAATCTTTTTGTGTTCATTCAATTACAATCTTAACTACGTACAGAAACAACAATACTAATAATACTTACATGAACAGTAAATGTATAGATTTGATTTTGATCATTAAAAATGCTGGTATACATTCTGTCATTTCTCCAAACTTAACACTACTGATTTAAATTAAAATGATCCCAATAATTAAATGTTTGGTTTGACCATGTGATCATGGCCAAGCTGCAAATAGACAGTAATGGTATATTTGGAGAGTAAATGACTAAGTCTAATACTTTCAGTTAGTTAATTTGATTTGGTTCTCTTTATCTTCTTTAAGGACTACCAGAGTTTTAGATTAAATTTAGGTTATATTTAGGCAGAAATTAAAAATTCTAAGCACCACTGTATATGTTCTGTATTTTGCCCACTTGGCCTCTACATTTTTTTTACCATAATCAAAAAGAGAAAAGGTGTATCTCATGCTTGTTGTTTTGAATTAAATGGAGCTGGCAATATTTTAAAGCAGTGGTGAGAGATGGGAGAGCAAATAAATACAGAATCTTTGGAAACAAACCTTAAACAATGCAACCTATACTTGCAGATATTTTTTCCCATTATATTTATATGACATTTATTTCATCTGTCTATAAAACAATATGTGCTACAGTTGTCAGCAATATTTGAATTCTGGGTCATTGACAGCAGAGGTTTAGCATCTAAATATGCTAAAAATATGCCATTAAGCAGTGTCATGTTACCTTGAACTGTACTTGAAAAATAAACTGTGCATTGTTGCAATACAAAAAAAGGTCTTCTGAAACAGGCACAGCTGGTTAAGCATGCACACTTGTGGGAAAAACTCATCCTCTTAAATTTAACGTGATATGTCCTTTAATCATCTCTATAGTTTTACCCTTATTTTATTTTCCCCTTTCACTGTGTTTGCACATACAGTAGTTTTATATTTTTGGTCCAAAATTCATGGAAAGCAAGGCGTGAACTTCTCATCTCTGCACTAAAATTATGTCTTATAATCTTTGCTAAGGCCAAAATTATGCCACTTATCATTACTGTATAAACCTTTAATCATTTTTTAAAGGTTTATGTGGGGCATCGGTTCTGGAAGCACTCAGGCTTTTTTTCAGCTAGACATACTAGATAGTGTAAACAAACCTTAAACAATGCAACCTATACTTGCAGATATTTTTTCCCATTATATTTATATGACATTTATTTCATCTGTCTATAAAACAATATGTGCTACAGTTGTCAGCAATATTTGAATTCTGGGTCATTGACAGCAGAGGTTTAGCATCTAAATATGCTAAAAATATGCCATTAAGCAGTGTCATGTTACCTTGAACTGTACTTGAAAAATAAACTGTGCATTGTTGCAATACAAAAAAAGGTCTTCTGAAACAGGCACAGCTGGTTAAGCATGCACACTTGTGGGAAAAACTCATCCTCTTAAATTTAACGTGATATGTCCTTTAATCATCTCTATAGTTTTACCCTTATTTTATTTTCCCCTTTCACTGTGTTTGCACATACAGTAGTTTTATATTTTTGGTCCAAAATTCATGGAAAGCAAGGCGTGAACTTCTCATCTCTGCACTAAAATTATGTCTTATAATCTTTGCTAAGGCCAAAATTATGCCACTTATCATTACTGTATAAACCTTTAATCATTTTTTAAAGGTTTATGTGGGGCATCGGTTCTGGAAGCACTCAGGCTTTTTTTCAGCTAGACATACTAGATAGTGTTCGTTGCTGTGGTGCTGTAATCAGTCGCCCAGCCTCTTTGATATTCTGGGACACTGTTTCTCTTTCCTTCTCCACCAAGGCCATCATTTCTCCTTTTCCACTACTCTTCCACTTTTGCATCTTTTGGCTTCACTTCTGTCATCACTACCCTGCTTACCTGGCTGCTAGCCTGCACTACACTCTACCATCTGACCTTTACAGTGGCCCCTGTTCGTCAAGCATCTGTGAGCATGTCAATACTCTATTTTTTAAATCCATGCATTTCTATACAGCCAAGGAGTTCAGAGCAACCAGGGGGTAAACAAAAATTCAATCTGCATCCATAACCAGGCTTGAAGAAATACTAGTTAGCTGTTTTTACCTCTGCATATAAATCTCTCTGTTCTATATAACATGACCTAATCTTGTTACCTAAGAGCTCTTATTATATTCCAGCTGTCTATGTATACTAAGCATTTTCTCTCCACGTTTTATGTCTCGATTTTTCTCATGTATTGTACTGTGGACATTTTGGACAATAAACAGGTTTAAATGATTATGATCACATACAAACCCACATTACAAGGATTAACCAATGCCTGTCCCATGCCCTCATTTCTTTTATCATCTGAACAGCTACAAGCTACAGGTGTTGCCAAAACCTGAGTTGAGGTCACAGGAGCACAGTGATAATGTAGAGGGAAGGCGAACAGAGGTAATTAACACACCTGCCGGAGGCTCCCCTAACTAATAATATGCTGTTTTAATATGCTGGAACTTGTCATGCATCGTTTGAGAAAGATTGTGGAATGATAAGGATGTAGCGTCAGTGTGATCCAACAGCCACAGCTGTAATTTAATGTCAGTTTAATATAGTCTGTTTATAAAGCCTGTTCCTGTGCGTAAGAGATCTTGTTTATAATGATAGGGCTAGGGTGTCTCATACAGATCCTCATGAGTATGCATTGTGACCAGACCAAGGTCTTGCTTACATTGTGATCTGACCAGAAGCAAAGGGTTCGGGCGCTGATCCAAGTGGCTTTGCTCCATTGGCAGATGCTGCAAAATCTTGTTTAAGTATTTCAGCTCCTTTAATGACTGCTCCAAAAAACACAATTTAGGTTTAGAATTTATGAACAGAAGGTAGAAGATATCTGGATATCCCATTCCGGGTATGGTTGGGATGCATCCCTGCAGCAATGAGGTTTAAGGGTCTTCCTCATCGATGGGTGGCACAGTGGCTTAGTGGTTAGCATGTTCACCTCTCAGCACTAGGGATTCCCGGTTCGTTTCCTCCCTCAGTCCAAAAACATGGATCAAGTCAATTGAGTTCTCCAAATTACCCCATATAGAGTGTGTGAGTGAGTATGTGCCCAATATAGATAGATTGGCACCCTGTCCTGGATGTATCTGCCCAGCGCCCGAGACGTTCTCCCCTGGATGGGCATGGGGAACCCCCCGCGACCCTAATAGAGGATAAAGCGGAAGATAATGGATGGATGGATCTCTATCGATTTCTAATTGTGTAGGTTAAATGAAATTAAATCTAAATTAAAATAATAAATAAAATGCATGGATTTGCTTTTCTTAATCTTAAATATATTTATCTATAAATAAGGGCATGTTAGCTCAATGAAGTTACCAATATGGGTCCTTGATCAAGTCCTTTAACTCTCATTGCTCTAGGAATGCTGTAGCCAACCCTGTGCTCTAACCCCAACCATCAAGTTGGGATGCTTGTAAGTTGCTTTGGATAAAGGCATCTGCTGAAAAAACAAAAATAATTGAATGCAATGTATAAAATACGTTATGTAGAAGACATTTGATTGTTCATAGGAAGAGTGACATCCAGACCCTAAGATGTTGAGGTGGGATTTTAAATAGAACTGTGCATTACTTATTGCTCTTAATCATCAGTGAACTGTATTTATATTTTAATGCAACAAAGAATTGAGGGGAAATTCAAAAATATATTAAAAAATGTTAAAACTTTATAAGGCATGACAACACAATCATATTGTTACAGCAGATAACAGGATATACTGGGTTTGATTCTCTGTAAAGTTTGCTTGTTCATTTTGAGTCTGTATGAAATTTCTTTGGAAGGTTTAATTTGAGATGCAATATTGCACCCACTGAATTTAAAGCTAAATGTTATTTATAATAATATATAATAATATTTTTAATTGTTATTTTTATTATTTGTAAAAAATACTAGATTTCTTTTTGGCTGCAAAAAAGGAATAAAACCAAATTATTACCAAAAGAAATTGGGAGATACATACATTACAAACCAAATAAGGCATAATGTGTTTTTACATTTAACATTACATTCTTTACAAACACACATACAAACTTTCTAAATTCCGAGAATAGTAAACGTTATAACTCCCCTGAAAGGGAATGACCACTAACTCGTGTCAAGGTGTATTTATAGTTTTTATCTGTACCATGAGAGATGATACAACAATATGGTAATTATAATGTAGTCAGTATGTTTTCACATTTTAATATGTATCCCAATAGGACAACATAACACCAGCTCAGGAGTTGTGTTGAGGTCATATATTATTAAATTTGCAGCGATAAATTGTATCTATTTCACATGCACTGTAACTGTACTATACTGACAAAAGTACTGGTACACCTACAGAAGCTTTTATGACATCATATCTGCCCTTTATTTGCAGACATACTAACTTCTATTTTTCTAGGAAGTTTTATAAAAGTTTTTGGAATTTATAACTTATTTCCTACTTACCCACAAGGATATTTATTTGGTCAGGCATGGAACGAGATGGCCTGGCTCTTTTTTTAATTACATTTTACCTTAAAAATGTTTAATAGTGTTAAGACCAGGTTTCTTGGCCATTTAACATTTTTCACACACAGCCATGCCTTTATCCAAGGATCTCACTTTGTGCACATTCAAAGGACAGACAAAGGTCTTCTTTAAAGTGTTTCAACATATTTAAAAGCATATAAATGCATGACTAGATATTTTACACACATTGCAATGCAACATCTGAGTTATATTCCATAACTTTTGTCTATATAATGTTTGTGTAAATAGTAGCCGTTAATAAACTGGTCAATCAGTAGACATATCTAGAGATTAAAAACAGCATAATGAAATACATAATGTAAACACATTACAAACACAGGTTACCAAAGTGGAAGTTCTGTGTGAATGACTGTTGTAAGACTGCACAACCAATAGGTGGCAGTGTGGCACCATAATCACCTCACGCGTGTCTTGCGTGTGATGTAGAAAGGACAGTTGTCAAAAATAAAATAAAACAAGAGAAAAAAAAAACTATACTATCAAAAAATATTATCTTATTATAGTGGATAATGAACCAACAGGCCTATAAATTTATTTTAATAAATTTATTTTAAAATAAATTATTTTTTACAGAAAAATAAGCTTGAGTTGCTTCCTAAGAACCTTGAATATAACCTTTAAAAGAGTTTGGAACGTAATAGATACATAGTAATGGGTTTATATTAAATACACCTTTCATTCCCTCAGTTTCAGTAAAAAAATAGATAATGGCATTAATGAAGAGAATATATTATTACTATCATTTATTTTATTAAAAAATAAAGATACGTATTATTTACATTTTTAAAGATTAAATTACACATACATTTTTATTTGTTTTTAAAACACGTTCTATATTAAATACCAAATTTTACCAGATATCTATTCCTAAATGTAAAACAATTATATTAAACTTAATCATTTAAACTATGTAAACTTTTGCATACATTTTATGTTTACATATATTATCTAAATGCAGATGTGAAAAGAAAGATAAACAAGGTAGGGTTTTTAAGCACAGTTTTTCAATCATTCCTCCCAAATATTTTTTAATTAATAAAGATGGGATAAAAAACAAAGCATTGTTTTATAGCAGCTGTACAAAATTTTAAGAATGCAATATCAACAGCAAAGTGAGAATGTTATTGTCCCCCCTAGTATCTTTACTTTGAAATTAGGGGTGCATGTTCTTTAATTTATGTTAAACACAGTACTGTAGTTTTAGAAGTTGCATGGATCCTGAGGTATGCTTCTTATTGTAGGTGTTACATGCCTTCCTATGAATCAGTTGTCTTGTGATAGTAGGAATTGCGTGTGCCCTGAGGTTGTAATGAATTGCTTTATTCATGATTATTTTATTTAACTTTATTTAATTTGTTATCCTATGGTGTTGTATCTTATGTGTTTGGGTCTGTTTGTGCCCAGGTCCAACTACCATACTTTTTCATGACAGAACACTGAATATTGTTTGTTTTTATTTGGTCATTTATTGGACGCTTTTATCCAGCGACATACAAGGTGAGCACAGGGTTAATCACAACATCTCTGGACCAATGAGGGTTAAGGTTCTCGCTCAAGGACCCACACTGGTAACTTCAGTGGACCTGGGATTTGAACCCCCAACCTTCAGATTGAGAGCCCAACACCCTGACCACTGAGCTACAGCACCCTTATACCTTGTTTGATTTTATATTAGCCACTAACATCATATTCTATTTTCTAAGCACAAATAAAGAAATTGCATCTCTTTTGATATCTGTATCTCTGTAAATCAATTTGAAACTATCACATATTGACTTGCTTTTACTAATACCCATAATTTATGTTCACTTTTTCCTTCACATGCAATCAAACTTTCTCCTGATTATTTTAAGTATATGTCAGACTGCCCAATTCATTTCATATGATCAACTTTCCCAAAGATTGAACAGTAAATACAGTGGCCAAAACGCAGGAGGACTTTGGGTTCTGCAAGAAAATTAAAATTAAGTACAAATCTTTATTCAAATATATATATATATATATATATATATATATATATATATATATATATATATATATATATATATATATATATTCTGATAATATATATTCTGATATATATTCTGATAATCTGATAATCCTGAACACTGTTTAATCTTTTGTCTGAAAAAGAACAGTTCAGTCCCAGAAGTGAACATTTTGGTGTAGCAATAGATCATGTCACATAATAGTTTAGTCAGCCCAATAGCCACAGGTTTATATTTACACAGCTGCTATGCAGAGTTTGACTCGATAATACAGGCATGCCATAAACAAGAAAACATAACACAAATATGTTTTGACAATCTTATCTTATGTCAATTCTCCAAATACACAGAAATCACTCAGGCTAAAACAAAATTTAAAAATGATTACTCTATTGTCTTCTGTCTTATAATAAAACATGAATTAGATGTAATAAGTCTTTGCCATTAAACAAATCTCCCTTTGGTCACAGTTATGTTAATAATCCACATTTTAATGGACGTGAGTGACAAAAATTTAAAACAACATAAATTTTTTAAGTAATGCTTGATTAATTTGTTTTTACTTTCATTTACTTTCATTTGTTACCACATAACAAACCCCTGCTTGAACCCATTTATGCAGAGTTAATTAAAGTATTTATGAAGTTTTTCACTCATTCATTGTTGGTGATTTTAATGTATATTACTGATATAAATGTGCTATTTGCTACAAAGTGAAGTTTGAAACAATATATGTTAATATATTTAATATATGAACTACCAATATCTAATGACATGCCTACAGCATCACAATATTGCAGCATGTGCACTATCAAGACTTCTACCACTACTATAGCTACTTGTGCATTATTCATGAAACAGCTACCTACACTAAACACCTGCATTATGGGAGTACTTGAGAGTACTGATAAACAAGTGTTTATGTTGCATTTATCTCTAGATAATGTTGCTGTAATTAGGAAAATCTTTATTAATTTCTTTAATGAAAAATAATATATCTGAAATATATAATACATCCCATGGTGTATTCAATCAATCAACAGCACAATACACCCAACTGTACACATTCATATTAATGTAATTTCCTCAATTTAGCAACTAGACAATTTATTGATCTACTTTCAAAGATTTCTTCCCATTGATTATACCGAAGGCAATATCAGGTCAACATTCTTACCTTTATATACATTATAACTCAATCCTTTAAACTTTGCTGTCCATTAATATCTAAAATGTGCTCTCAATAAACCACTATTTAAAACCACCACCTTCAAACTTACAATGATTATGTAGCCAGATCACTGGATAACATGGTAGACATCACAGGACCAACACAATATTGGTTAAAGTCCTACTTGACAATTTTGTCTGTCTACTTTAGTTTGTCTGTGTAAATAATAACTTCACTGACAGCACAAAAGTGAAATATTGTGTTCCACAAAGCTTATTCTTATGACCCTTACATTCCAACCTGCTGACACGCAGTGGTATGCATCACCAATTCAATTCAATAAAAGATAAATTCAATATCCTGACATACAACAGTAAGAATGATTGAGAACTATGTAAAATATTAGAGGGTGTAAGTTTAGTCGATGATGCTGGAGTTTTATGATGTACAGAAAAGAATTCTGCTTTGTTTTTCCTGTAATACATTTTCTTCTTACAATTTCTACTGTCTTTCCTTCCTTTCAACCAAAATTTGATGGGTTTCCATTTTGGCCATTGTCACAATTACATTAGCTTGCTCTAGAATACTTATGATTAATTTATGGTTAGGGCATAAAGTAGTAGTAAGTATGGCTAAGGTTTGGGTACTAAATGTACTAAAGCCTATGTAAAATCCCACAATGTACAAAAACAAATGTGTGTGTGTGTGTGTACATGTGCATTCTTGTGTGTCTGTGTGTGTACTGAGTTTGATCCCCCCTGCAGTCATTTCCTCAGTGCCCTCTGAAAGCAATTAATACGGATCTGAAATCCTTCGCATCTAATGGGTTCATTTCTGGGGCTGATAGACACACACACACACACACACACACACACACAAACACGCTACATTCTCTTTGTTTGCTTTGACGCTGAGCTTAAGATGGACTTGCTATTGATCTTAGTGTAGTTTCTGTATGATGAGGCTCTGATGCCTTGGCATGCGTGAAACGGGCAGTCGGCGCTCAGGGAGAGCCACAGACACTTTCCGGCACTTTTTAACATTTCTGAATAGGATTTGTTCTTAATTTCCCACCAAGCAAAGCAACACTGCACTGGGATGTTCATCTGGCCAGGCTCAGAATTAGAGATTTATTTGCCATGGAAAAGAAAAATCAATTAGTGCTAAATTTATTCATGGATTTCTGGCTCTGGCAATCAATGCCCGTCCACTCAGCAGGGAGCTGTGGGACCCACTTCATCCCACTTAATGTGTTTGAAGGGGAATTAGCATTGATGTTGTTTTGTCTTTCTTTAGGTCAAAGTGCATGCTGTCACCTGCAGTACCCACAAGACTTCAAGGCAACCTAAATTGCCACAATTTTTTTAATAAATCATAATCCTCATTCCACAGTACAATTATCTATCCGAAAACTGTTCTTTCTGAAATAAGCATTATACAATTCAGTCTGTGAATATACAACATTCACAATACAAAACAATGTCAAAAGAGATAAACAAATTAATAAAAGTTTGAGGTTTATAATATTTTGCCTTTAATCACTTAAAAATAATACCTGCACTTTAATTCAGGTCTTACTAAATATGTGTACACTATAAACTTGCAATAAAAAAAGAGTCTAAATGTGTCTAAAGGCACACTTTTATTATATAAATGTAACCATTTTATAATTTTTTTAAATTACATATGTCCAGTTTTATTGAAACAGCATTTAATAAATCAAATGAAGTCCATGTATAAATCTTTTAAATTTCATGCTCTATAATTTTCTAACTTTATAAATAAACCTTTATAATAAACCTAATAGCTCTGCAGTTATATATTAATATGTTAGATAAAACACTGACAACATTTTGGAATATTTTACAATATAACAAAATTACAGATGTTTTAATTACATTTATATAACATATTTTAATTCAATTATATTTATTTTTACAGAATTATAAAATATGGAAAATGTTTACACATATATGCACACACAATTCTGAAGCACAAAACAATTTATTTGCTCATTTTTAAGTGAACTATAAATAATTAAACAGTATGGAAAGCATGCATGTAACAGTGTCAAGGCTGAGACCACTTGTTAATATGAATGAATGAATTTCAGTATTGGTATTTGGTTAGTCCTAATTTTGTTGTGATTGTGCACTTGAACTGGATGGATTTCACCAGCTTGTGCAAAATCAGATAATTTATGTTATCAGATATTTTTATAATATTCCCAAGGGCATGTTGCGAAGCTGCTAAACACTACTTTCTTTGACTTTAACTGTCATCATAAATGCTCATTACTTCAAGTAACAGAGTCAAAGCTTTCTGTTCTGAACCATTATCAATCTGCAAGTAAAAGCAAATATTACACACAGTTTTGTAGTGCTAGTTTTATCATTTCTGTAATAACAATAGCAAATCAGTCTTCTGTAAGTGGTGAACATAACTGAGCTGATGATTTTTACATATATACAATTTTTGTAATGATTTAGAACATCAAAAATGACTTGGGAATCTAAAACTATAGATAATTATAAATCATTTTAAGTTTACAAAATATTAAAATAAAAGACAATACATATTTTGTCACATACTTAACATAACCTTATGATTTTTTTAATAAATACATGTTTTAAATAAAGAAAACTTTTTCATTTAACTGATTAAATCTTTATTAATCTATATTTTATAGTCATAAATCACAAGTTCCAAAAACACACTAAGTTGACAATACTAATTAAAAGCTGTCTGTAAGTAAACCTTGTTAAACAAAATGCTACAACACTTTAGAGTGTATAATGTGATGGTTCATTAATATACACTTAATATCTGGTCAGTGGTTCCTTTAGCTTTAAGGAAGAAAGCTTTTTGAAAGGGGATATGAAATAGTTTATTTTATTTGTCAATTAAATGCTTGATTATTATAATTGCTGTTATTGTTAATAATAATAAAAGCAAAGGCTCACTGTTGATTTCTGTGAGTGTGTACATTCAGGAAGCATATCAGGGTCAATTATAAAGGTTTAAGCATGTGCAAATGATCATTTTCTCACTCAGATCCTGAGGCTGTGTGAATGCAGTGCCTTGACCAGCTAAACTTTTACTCTCTGCGGAGCCAGCTTACTGATCTGCTGTGTGGATGATAAGTATTTTCATAGAAATATGTAGAGCTTTAGGGGTAAGTATGATTGTGTCCACCCTTTTAAAAGCTCAAACGGATTCTGTTTCTTACATTCTATCATTCTGCAATAATGGAATGACATTTGTTGTATATTGAATGTGTGTAGCACTTCTTTTTAAAAATTAGGGTTTTATTAATGTATTGCAGTAAATAGCAAGCTATGTGGTAACCTTTATAAATAATTATAACGTATGGTGACTAGAAGAAAATAAGCTACATCATAACCATAAGCTAAAAAACCTTAAAAAAAAACTTTTTGTGAGTACTGCAAAACCTCAACACAAATTGGTTTTGGTTACTAACCGATGCTCTTTTACCAAAACATTATTCCAAAACTTATTTATTTCATCTTATTATCTTGATAAACTAGGGTCACAGGTTTTTTTCCCATGCCCATCCAGGTGAGAACGTTTAGAGCATTGGGCAGACACACCCAGGATAGAGCACTGGGCACACACTCACTTACATTTACATTTACCCATTTAGCAGATGCTTTTATCCAAAGCAACTTACAAATGAGAGAACATCACAAGTCAGTAGTTAAGGAAAAAACATGGATTATTTTTTATTTCTTAAAAATAATAAGTGACTCAGTCTTATGGACAGAGTTGGGATAATTATTCCACCATTTAGCAATGATGAACATGTGACATAATTGCTTGGGATGGTTAAACACAAGTCAGCCTAATCGTGCAAGCTGGGAAACCAGCAAGCAATGCATTACAATAATCGAACATGGATAGGACGAGGGCTTGGACTAATAGCTGAGTAACCTGTTCAGTTAAGTGCGGTCTGATCTTCCTGATGTTGTACAAAATTACATTCTGCAAGAATGTGATGTTTTAGTGATCTTATCAGATAATTTAAGATGTGTTAATTGTAAAACCAATGTTATGGACCGAGTCAGTCAGAGAGATTGTGTAGCCATAAATTTGGGAGATCAGTTCGTGATCTATTGAGGGGTTAGCTGGATTGTGAGAAGCTCTGTTTTTGCTAAATATAATTTAAAATGATGTACCATCATCCAAACAGATAGATTTGTAGTTTTTTTTTTTAATTTTTAAATGGACTTGCCCCACCTTACCTCTCTGAGCTCCTCCACCTGCAGGCGCCCGCACGGTCCCTCAGGTCAGATGATCAGCTGCTCCTTGAGGTACCGAGGTCCAAGCTTAAGCTCAGAGGGGACCGAGCATTTTCGATTTCGGTTTCTAAGTTTTGGAATGACCTGCTGCTATGTATTAGACAGGCCTCTTCACTATAATAATACAATAATACAATATTGTATTTTTATTCTTTATCATTTTAAGTTTTAACACTGTACAGCACCTTGTTGCAGCCGTTGATGTGTTTAAAGTGCTTTATAAATAAAATTGTGTGTTCAGTGAGTTGAGTTATGGCAAGCTCATATCTGATTTGGGATAGACGTTTCATCAGGGTGCAAAATGCCAAATGATGCAAAATTGTATCAACGTAGTAATGGTAAGAGAAACCATGTGCCTGAATAATGATGCCTAGTTAGAGCAAGCACATTGAAAAGAGGTGGGGACCAAGTACAGAGCTCTGAGGAACTCCAGTGAGTACTTGGTGAGAGTTTGAAATATTCCCATTCCATGACCACTTTAAAGTTATATATCAATTAATAATTCATATAAGAGTCATATAAGAGAAGCTTTGGATCAGGTGGACAGTATAATCTGATGACTTATGACTGACACACACACAAACTTTATAGGGGCAATTTCACCTTAAGTTCAAAATTTTAGATCCATTTTCACATAAACAAACCTGTATTGATGTTGACGCTCTCCCAGAGATGAGAGAGCAGGGCTGGCTTAAATAACAAAATAATGGTCATGTGACTAAGGATAATTAACTAAATTAGGCACAGCCATGAATAAATGAAAACAAACCAAAACATGGAAAACAGAACTCAAGTAAAGCACTCTAACCAAAACAAACACAAACCAAAACACTGTCCCGATAGCCGGATGCCGAGGATCCTGACACCACTACACCATGCCAAACCTTAAAATTACTAAAATGATTAAAAATATGGCACTGAGTAAGAGACCAAGCGATGTAAATAGGTAATAGTGCAGCTGTACTCAGCACTGATCTCTCCATGAAACCTTGGGAAATTGTACTTGGCCCATTTCTTGCACCCTGCATTTTGGCTGTGGTATAGGTTGCTCCCTTTTACACCTTGAGGAAACTGAGTCCACAGAAATTAGACAAGGTAAATAAACTGACAATATTCCTAATATATGGTTGTGTTGTGCTCCCAGAGCCACAAATGACCTCAAATGGCCTTAATATAAGGCATCGTAATTAAATAGAAAACACCTCGCTCTATGTATCTTCCTATCTGCATTACCAATGGCTGAGTGCACTGCAGATGTGCCCAGACCCTGCCATGTGACCATGTCAGTAATAGACACAGAATAAATCAACTGGTGTGCTAGTCTCACATAAAATTATTGGCTTAGCTTGAGGAGCAGCTTTAAATTTTTTTGATGTCACATGCACCAGGTCACTTCAATATAACAGATAAGACTATACCAGCAACTCAACCATTAGCTGCTGGTCTAAACTGATATACTTGGTTACATGCTACATGATTGAACCACCCCCCAATGATGTGAAAGCCTCACCTGCATGAGCTCTTGTTCCCTAAGATCAGGCTCAGCCTCGCCACCTGTGGACATCAAAGAAAATGTCTGTTTCTGCTTATGTTTCCATAAGTGTTTGTACAAACTTATGGCCAAATGTTAAGTACAAAATGGTCATCTTATCTTTTAATGCTTCAGACTGACCCTTCAGAAACACTGCTCTGAGAGATTTCTTGTCCTACTCACTTTCTGCGGCAAGCACGTGAAAGTCAATTGCATACTCTGCTAACAGATGCTTGTCTTTCTGGAGGCAAGTGACCACCTCAATGTCCGAAAACTGATTGATAGATGGATTGATGGCCCTATGTAGTGATGGCCCTATGTCTATGCAAAAAGGCTCACAGCTTGGACTGAAGCTCCCAAATTGGCATATCCCATGCTAAAGCAAAAAAAAAATGAGTGCGGACTGATGGATCAATGTATCCAAGTCACTGTTTAGCATTTCCCTTGAAATCTCTTCAAAGAAGGAAAGGCAGCCTACACTTCTGTTGATCTGGTATGTTTAATTAGGTCTTGAGTTGCCCATCAGATATGTTTGCAAATCCTAGATTTGTCCTAAAATGCATTACAATACTGAATGGCAAATGAAAAAAAAACCAACAACAAATAAACAATATTTAGACCACCCTGGAAATATGTTGTAAAACACAGATGATACAGAAATTCTTTTCAGAGCATAACAAACCTGGACATTGCCAACCTCCACAGCGGAACATCTAGAGTGATGCAGGTGAACATGATCTGGCAATCATCCCAAATTAGTCAGACTATGTAAGGTCCTCCTACATTGCTCATCAGGAATTGGCTCACTGTTTATATTAATCAGCATTTCCATTATTGGTACATAATTTAAAATAATGTATATATTAGGAAGTAAAGGAAGTAAACTAAACAAAGCAATCAATCAATTAAATAAAACAAGGCAAAACAAAAGAGAGCATGAGCAGGAGGGCACAATGCACTCATGTCACAAAAGAGCAACAAATTTATGACAAACAAAACCCCCTTAAAAATGCTAAAATTAACATAGGTATTGGAGATTGGACACAGTAACAAGCATAATCTGTATACCAGCAAAAAGCATTTAAAGAGATTTAAAGCATTAAATTGGGCTTAACAAGCTATCTAGCTCTGGTCAAAACTCTAGCTGCTGCTTTTTGAAAAAGTTGAAACATCATGTCAGATTTACATTTAACTATTCTAAACTTAAGGTTATGAAATCAGTTTCGCTACATCTACATTTGTTTTTTAGTGTTTATTCTTAGCTTTGATGTGTTTGCATTAAAAGGGAATGTTTGCATGATGTTTCCTAACATTTCTTTCATTTATTCTCTTCCGCTTAATCCTCTACTAGGATCGCAGAGTGGGGTGGGGGGGGGGGGGGGGGGGGGGGGGGGGCTCATGTACATACAGACGAGACCGTTTTTGGCGCTGGGCAGACACAGATACACAAAAAGAACATGGAAAATCCACCCAGACTGGGATTTCAATACGGAATCCCCAACGCTGAGAGGTGAACATGCAACCAACTAAGCCACTGTACCGCCCCTTTAATCCATAATTTATTAAATAAATGTATTAAATGCAATAAATGCTGCAGTAAGAGCATGTTAAAATGCAGCCAAACTGCAATCTAGAATACTTCGATCTGTATTTAGTCTAATACAAAAATTTGGTCTGTCTCCATTTATGCTCCATGGACCTACTAATTTGTTTTAAAAATGTGTTTGTTCATTGTTTCATATCATTCATTTTATGATTAACTTTTAGTTTGCGTGGTGTTGCGTGAAAAAAATTCAAGGTTAACATATACTGGTCATGATATCAGAAGGTCTTCTGGTCATGATACTAGTCATGATACTGGACAGTTTGTAAACAGTCAGGGATGTTGGCAGGATTTTTGATAGTCAACTTGACTTATGTGATCAGCACTGCATAAGTCTGTGTTGTGCGCATCAATCTGTTAATCTGTGTCCAACTCATTTAAGCAGGTGTTCAATATTTCCATTAGTGGATAAAACAGTTTTGTGCTTGAACTTAACATTGGTTTTATTAGTTGGGCTATTTATGAGTGGTTGTGTAGCATATTCAGTGCTTTGCCACATGTGTAAAAAAAAGAGGTCATCATGGTGGCCAAATAGTGAATATGAAAATCATCCAGTTCAATGCATCAATTGAGTGATTTGAGGTCCATGAAACCTTTACCATGATTATGTATCAAGAGCAGCATAATTTGGATCTGAAAATGCAGCTGAACCTATAGGAGTAGGAGTCAATGTTCACTCCAGCCGGGTGAAGAGCTGTAAAAGCTGGTTGAGCCTTCAGCACAGATATGGAGAGCAGCACATCAATACAACTGATAAAGTGTTGTACTTGATCTCCTTAATACTTAGCGCTGTATATTTATTTGGGTGGAGTTTTCATGTGTCTGTGTGGGTTTCCTCTGGGTTCTCTCTGACTGCTCCAAATTGCCCCATATAGATTGTGTTTGTGTGTCTGTCAGTCTGTTTAAGTGAGATTGCCTAGCAATAGATTGGCGCCCTGTCCTGGCTGTAACTGCTCAGTATATATATATATATATATATATATATATATATATATATATATATATATATATATATATATATATATATATATATATATATACTGTATATATATATAGAGAGAGAGAGAGAGAATATCAAAAGAAAAAAAAAAAAAGAAAAAAGGAAAATTATATGAAATGAGAAATAAAAATAAATTTTTATTTTATAATTATTTATATATTTTTAAGATTAATTAATTTGTATTCATATTTTATTATTATTAATATGCGGCATGGTGGCTTAGTTGTTAGCACGTTCGCCTCTCAGCGCTAGGGATTCCCGGTTCGAATCCCCATCTGGGTGGAGTTTCCATGTTCTCTCCGTGTCCACGTGGGTTTCCTCCGGGTTCTCCGGTTTCCTCCCACAGTCCAAAAACATGGATCATGTCAACTGAGTTCTCCAAATTGCCCCATATAGAGTGTGTCTGTGTGCATGTCTGTGTGAGTGAGTGTGTGCCCAGCGATAGATTGGCGTCCTATGCTGGGTATTTCTGCCCAGCGCCCGAAATGTTCTCCGCTGGATGGGCATGGGGAACCACACTGTGACCCTAATATGGGATAAAGCGGAAGATAATGGATGGATGGATTTTATTATTATTAATATTTAATTTCATTGAAGGAAATACGTATTTTACCCCGTAGTAAAACATCATTTAATACTTGTTGGGAAAACTCTTGTTGGCAAGCACAGCAGTCAGATGTTTTTTGTAGTTTTTTATAAGGTTTACACATACTTCAGAAGTAGTTTTGGCCCACTCCTCACCGCAGAGCATCTTCAAATGATCATAGTCTTAAGGTTTTTAAGCATGCATTTGGAAACACAAAGCTTCAGCTTTTGTCACAGGTTTTTCGATGGGATTGAGGTCAACAGACTGGCTAGGCCATTCCATGGCCTTGATATGCTTCTTATGGAGCAACTCCTTTGTTTCCTTGGCTGTATGTTTTGGGTCATTGTCGTGTTGAAAGACCCATCCATGACCCATTTTCAGTGCCCAGGCAAAAGCAAGGAGGTTGTCATCCAGGATTTTGAGATACATGACCCTGTTCATCTTCCTGTAGATGCGGTGAAGCTGGCCTGTGCCCCTTAAAAGAAAAACACCCCCAAAACATAATACTTCCACCACCATGCTTAATGGTGAGGATGGTGTTCTTAGAGTCATATTCTGTATTTTTCTTCCTCCAAACACGTCAAGTTGAGTTGAGGCCAATGTACTTATTTTCAGTCTCATTAGACCACAGCACCTTCTCCCAGTCTCTCTCAAGTCATTAATATGTTCATTGGCAAACTTGAGGTGACCTGGACGGTAGATGGTTGTGCTGCTTTCAGACATGTATTTTCTTATTTATGCATTTAATCAATCACATTTTATCATCATGTTTGCCAGGTTTAAATTTTTCAGCCTAGGCCTTCAGAATAAGTTTTGTGGCCAAGTAGCATTACATAAATGTAGATCAACCTGTTGCTTTAACCAATCAGTTTTATTAATCAGAATCCTCGACTTCTAGCAGGCTAACGTTATGTCAGCGGATTTACCTGATTTTCAGTTTGATTTTTTTAATCTGATTTTCAGCCAATTAAAACTTAAATCCATCCATCAATTATCCTCCTCTTTATCCTCTACTAGGGTCACGGGTGGGTTTCCCATGCCCATCCGGGGAGAACGTTTTGGGCACTGGGCAGATACATCCAGGACAGGGTGCCAATCTATTGTTGGGCCCACACTCACACACACACACACACACACACACACAAACACACTCTATATGGGGCAATTATCAATTGACCTTGATCCATGTCTTTGGACTGTGGGAGGAAACCAGTAAACTTTTTAAGAAACTACTGAAGACGCATGTTGTAGGTGGAAAAAAAAAAAAACGGTGTGTGTGTGTGGGGGGAGGGGGGGGGGTGCAGGCTCAGATAACCCAGAGGAAACCCATACAGACATGGGGAGAACATGGAAACTCCAGATTGGGATTCGAACCGGAAATACTTAGCTCTGAGAGGTGAACATGCTAACAATTAAGCCACCCCCAATTAGCTAGATGGCAGGCAATAGAATATATATATATATATATATATATATATATATATATATATATATATATATATATATATATACATATACACACATATATATATATATATATATATATATATATATATATATATATATATATATATATATATATATATATATATATGTGTGTGTGTGTGTGTGTGTGTGTGTGTGTGTGTGTGTGTGTGTGTGTGTGTATTTATGTATGTGCATGTGAGTGAAAAAATTTATTTATTTATACATAGGTAATTGTTAAAACATTCAAACAAGAAATTAAAGCTGCTTTTCTATATTTTTAAGCTGTATTCTTCTTATCCAATAACAAAAGAATTACAACCGGCTAAGTAACAAAAGTAGTACATTTTTATTTGGTGGATGCTTTTATCCAAAACAACTTACACCTGGGATTTGTCCACCTGGGATTTGAATCCTGAACCTTCAGATTGATAGCCCAACACCCTAATCACTGAGCTACCATACCCTAGCAAGACCGTGACTAGCAATTATTAACAGGTTAAGATTAATCAATTCATATTAAGTTTTGTATTACAGTTTACCTCAGGTCATAGTTAGTTTTATACAAAGAAAAGTCATGTTTTGAGTTTAGGGACACTGAGGTTTTGGAGCACCATGTGCAGACTGATTTACAGGTATTTCACTTGGACAGCTGAAGAAATACGTCAGAACAGCAAGGGGATTTCTGGAAGCCATATTCTCTTTCCCTGAGGTCAGCACTTTGTCCTGCCGAGGACATTACGAGGTGACAGGAGCCTTTAAAAACTGCTGATTTGTTGAACTGTTTTTTTTCCTCCTTCTTGCAGTGGCTATGTTCTTTCAGATTGTGGGTGACACACTTCCTCTAGTGGTTTCAGACCAATAGTTAAAGCAGAAATTAAATTTAGAGTATGAGCTTTTCAATCCTAATGCAGTCCAAATATGTTTAGTGTATTATGGTTTAACTCATGGTTCAATAGCTAAGCTAAGCTTGTAGTCTTCATTTTGGTATTGTGGTATAAATGGAAACCTGCAGTGTGTATGGGCTTTTATCATACTAAAGCAGGGATTATTATTTGAGCATAAGTCACCAATGTACTGATTCATTCTACTGACTTGTCATTGCATCTATTCAACATCATCAAGGTTTGGTGACCTCTTAAGAAAATGATGATGTACATAGCCTTATTTCTCTTTAGCAAGGAAACATCCATATCTCTGATTTAATGTGTGTGTTGTGAGCTAACATCTTTTCTTTGGCTACATAGTGATAATAATTCACCCACATGTCACCGTCATGCTAAAGCAAACCTCCAGACTGCACACTTTAAGAGGAAGCCTCGGCTAGATGAAGTTCCTGTTGTAATTCCAAACTGAGCAGGAGTCTTCAGGGGAAATTGTGGTTAAAAGCATGTGTGGTCCAAAACCTGTATTAGCAAGACACCATGTTTGCTTTGCAGATTCTGTGGCTCACTTCTAAAGGCACTACTGTTAGATGACAGTAGTGCCAAGGTCTTAGGTTCATGTCTTAGATTTGGCTTGCAAAGTACCAAAAACATTAATGTGAGGTGCATAAATTAATATGATGTACAGTGGGGGAAAAAAGAATTTAGTCAGTCACCAATTGTGCAATATGAGAGAGGCCTGTAATTGACATCATAGGTAGACCTCAACTATGAGAGACAAAATGAGAAAATAATTCAGAAAATAACGTTTTTTTTAAAGAATTTTTTGCAATTAATGGTGGACAATACTGTAAGTATTTGGTTAATAACAAAAATTCATCTCAATACTTTGTTATATATCCTTTGTTGGCAATGACAGAGGTCAAACATTTTATGTTAGTCTTCACAAGGTTGGCACGCACTGTTGCTGGTATGTTGGCCCATTCCTCCATGCAGATCTCCTCTAGAGCAATAATGTTTTGGGGCTGTTGGCGGGCAACATGGACTTTCAACTCCCTCCAGAGGTTTTCTATGGGGTTGAGATCTGGAGACTGGCTAGGCCACTTCAGGACCTTGAAATGCTTCTTACGAAACCACTCCTTTGTTGCCCTGGCAGTGTGCTTGGGTTCATTGTCATGCTGAAAGACCCAGCAGGTTTTCACTCAAGAGGTTTGGAAGGAGGTTTGCACTCAAAATCTCACAATATATGGCCCCATTCATTCTTTCATGTACATGGACCAGTCGTTCTGGTCCCTTTACAGAGAAACCCCAAAGTATAATGTTCCCACCCCCATGCTTCACAGTTGGTATGGTGTTCTTTAGATGCAACTCAGCATTCACTCTATGAGTGTCTGTTTGAGGTTGTGGGCAGGTGTCTTGTATACTGTTAATGAGTTCAAACAGGTGCCATTAATACAGGTAATGAGTGGAGAACAGAGGAGCCTCTTAAAGAAGTGACAAGCCAGAAATCTTGCTTGTTTGTAGGTGACCATATATTTATTTTCCACCATTATTTGCATATCAGTTCTTTCAAAATCAGACAATGTGATTTTCAGAATTTTGTCTAAATTTTGTTTTTCTCATTTTGTCTCTCATATTTGAGGTCATATATGATGTGAATTACAGGTCCCTCTCATCTTTTTATGTGGGAGAACTTGCACAATTGGTGACTGACTAAATACTTTTTTCCCCACTATATATATATATATATATATATATATATATATATATATATATATATATATATATATATATATATACATATATGTTTTAGGTGACTTTTATCTTCTTAATTGATAGTATTAGTTGCCAAAACATACTGTACTTATTTTTGACAAACGTTTTAACATTGTCCATACTTTCTCTGTTTCAACATTACTGTTTTTATTAAACAGCAAATTGAATTAATGACCACCTTTTATACACTATATGCCTATAGTATATGAATATCTAAGAAGCACACCTGTATTTATGCTCCATGAACATCCGATTCCAATTTCACAAGTGCTGTTCATATTTACAAGAACAATCACTTTTGCATTAGTACAATAATTTTGGAAAATATCTGTAAAACTGTGTTAAATATGTATTTGGGAATTAATAGGGAAAATGTATTTGGCTTTTTGTTACTTTTTTCTTTTATTTATTTTGCAATTGACTTTCTTACCAGTGTTGAGTCAGTAACTATAAATTCCTCCTAACCGAACTTCATACAGGAGCACAGTAATGTTTTTTTTTAGCATAATTAAAAAAGAATTACTGTAGTGTGAAATGTGGAAGAGGTTAAAGTGATTTCATTTAATTAATTTAGGTTCAGAATTTAAGAATTTAAAGAATTTAAAAATTCTACTGCTGTTAATGTGTGAGGTATACTAGATAGGTAAATGTATCTTGACACACCTATTAATCATTAAATTGTACAGATTCACTCAGACTTATTGCCACAGGGGTATACAATAAAACACCTGCCATGACTTATGCAAGCCTTGTTTCCAACTTTGTGGAAACAATTTGGGGAAAACCCTTTTCTGTTCCAGCATGTATGTGCCCTATGGCAGAAAGCAAGGTCGATAAAGGCAAGGTTGGGTAAATTTGGTGTAAAAGAACTTGACTTGCCCACACAGAGCTCTGACCTTAACCCCATCAAACACCTTTGGGATGACCTAGAAGGAAGATTATGAGCTAGACCAACATAGTGCCTGACCTCACAAATGCTCTTCTGGTTGAGTGGCCAAAAATTCTCAGAGAATCGCTCAAAAAGCCTTATTAGAAGAGTGGAAGCTGTTATAGCTGGAAAGCATGGAACAAATTATAGACTATTATATATAACCATAGAATAAGATGTCATATATCATGTAGATATAATATGCAGCTGTCCCAAAACTTTTACCCATACAGTGTACATTGATATTATGCTTGTGTTTTTGTAAATAGACAGACTAACAGCAACACTAGACCTCTTGCAGTTATTGTTTGTTTAAGAAGTTTTGGAAAGGGTTGCACTGGGGAAAGGTAAGGTGGATAATGGGGTCATCTCCCTCAGGCAGATGGACTTGAGTATGTAGTAGCAGATATAATGATTTTGAGATGTTACATCATTGTAGTTTTTAATGAAAGTGTATGTATTGTTTTATTTATTGAACAGCAATTTCTACAGTCCTGTTACTACATCTGTTATACAGAACAACACAAAGGAATGCAGAGATCAATCAGTACAAAGACAAGAATTAAATTAAATACATTAATTAGTACAGGTGACTGGGAGGTACAACAATGAGTCAACAACAGAACTTAACATGCACATACAAAAAATATATGTATAAACCAATAGATGAATGAGAACAACATGAACCACTAAACTGCAAACAACTTCGTTAGCACACAAAGGATAAAGGTAAGTAATTATTAAAATAGGAGTTTATTTTTGATGAATCAATTTAGGAAACTTTAAGTATTTTTTATCAGAAATTAGTTGTTAGATGTGTTTACTGTCACAATTAAACCCCTAAAGGAGCTCTATCCTGTCTATTTATGTGGTAAGTGATATTTGTTGAGGTAAAATATAACTTCCAAGTTAAACTAATTATATTTTTCAGAGACAGACTGAAATAAATAAGAGCACTGATTTATCATTTGTGTTCTTTTTTCTCATTTGTAAGTCGCTTTGGATAAAAGCGTCTGCTAAATGACTAAATGTAATGTAAAATGTAAATGAAACAACAGATTTTGTATCTAAGCGAAACAAAACAAAAGCACCAAATTAACAAACAACTTGACAAATAAATGAATATGAATAAAAAAAAAACTAGCTTAATAGTGAAATAATCAATTAAATGGTTCTGAAAATCTAATTGAACACATCAATCAAGAACAAATCCCAGCATCACACACTGCCTTATGCTTACTGCAGTGCCTGATATATATAGATGGTGCTGTGGCAGTGAAAGGATAACACTACACAAATTGGTTTGGTTTAAACACTGACATGTAAATTAGATTTTTTTTTAATTTAATACCTTTCCATTGGTGGTATTAAAAAATAAACAAAATGTTTTTCGCTGCACATGTGTACACATGCACACACACACACACACACACACACACACACACACACACACACACACACACACACACACACACACACACACAGTTGTTGAGTGGAAGCGTTTGACATGCTGTCACAGTCGGGTAGCTAAGAGAACGGCACGGACCGGCCGAGTCTTATTAAGGCGGATGTGTTTGGAAGTCGGACCGGACGCTGGGGAGTAAATAGGAAGGACAGAGTGAGAGGAAACACAGCCAAGCCTCTGAAGTGCTCTGACATGCTTTAACACACAAACACACACACACACACACACACACAGACAAGGGTGCACACACACACACACACACACACACACACACACACACACACACACACACAAAACACACTCCTCGTCACACTGTCGGGGGCCAAACGTACTCCACTCACTGACACTGTCTCAGACTTACTGCATCCCTAATAGAGAGCAATACACACATATCCTTTTCTTCCTTGTCTGTAAGCACACAAAGTGTGAGGGTAAATGTAGAAAGGGTCATTGTTGCATAATAAACCTGACAGGGTGACACAGGACCATGAAGCAAAGTATTGCTTTACCTAGTTAGGTTTATTTAGTGCTGTTTTCCTATAGGGGCAAACAAGACAACAAGGCATATTCAATTTGAGAATCTCTATAGCTAAATGTTTTTTTTTTATGTCAGAGCCCTGTGCTAAACATTGTGACATCATATAAAACATTCATTCATTCATTATTTCCCGCTTTATCCTCTATTAGGGTCGCGATGGGGTTGCCCATGCCCATCCAGGGGAGAACGCCTCGGACGCTGGGGAGACAGGGCGCCAATCCAGACCCAGGACAGGGCGCCAATCCATCGCTGGGCACACACTCACTCACACAGACACACTCTATATGGGGCAATTTGGAGAATTCAATTGACTTGATCCATGTTTTTGGACTGTGGGAGGAAACTGGAGAACCCGGAGGAAACCCACGGGGACACGGGGAGAACATGGAAACTCCACCCAGATGGGGATTCGAACCAGGAATCCCTAGCGCTGAGAGGCAAACGTGCTAACCACTAAGCCACCGTGCCGCCTCATATAAAACACATAAATTAAATATTTTGGTACTCATTTTGTAAAATAAAACAGAGTAGCACATTGTCCAAAATGTTGGCACAAAGGTGGAACATATAAAAATATGTATGATTGATGTACCATTATCTTTACTCTTTACTGAGATTAAAAATATTATGTATTAAAGTGCTTGCCACCAGGCATTTATTTATACTGTAGGTGTCAACAGAGAGGTATCTGGCACCACAGGACATCTTACGAGTAAATAGAAGGGTCATTGTTCTATTGGCTTACATAATTTTGGAGATATGGAAAAACATATCATTATTAGAAACCTAAAGCAATTCTGAAAAAAAAACATAACATCTCAGAAGCAAATGTAGGAGCATGGAGTTGTGCTGCATGCTGACATGCAGTTTATCTTTGAGATAGAGATTGCACTTGAAAATATGGAATAAAGAGTGAGGAAAAGACAGATAAAGAGAGAGAAGCTGCACCTTGCTTTTTTGCTATAGATGCAGTGAGAGTGAGTTAATTGGGTGAAGCTGTACAGCGTTTTAGCGTAACGCTTTCAGATACGCCAACCTGACAGCTAAATGTCAGTCAACTGACTGCAACTGAGAGAGTGCTGTCATGCTGCAAAGAAAGTAAATGGGGAGAAAGAAGGACTGCAAGAGAAAGTTTAGGAGAAAGGTAAAACAGGACAGAGAGACATAATTAAGCATTTTTTTAAATCCCTCAAATATCATTTACATCCAGTTTACGACACAAATGCATACAAGATCAAAGTTTTAATTATTTATCTGTTCAACATGCGGCACGGTGGCTTAGTGGTTAGCACGTTCGCCTCTCAGCGCTAGAAATTCCCGGTTCGAATCCCAATCTGGGTGGAGTTTCCATGTTCTCCCCGTGTCCGCGTGGGTTTCCTCTGGGTTCTCCGGTTTCCTCCCACAGTCCAAAAACATGGATCAAGTCAATTGAGTTCTCCAAATTGCCCCATATAGAGTGTGTCTGTGTGAGTGAGTGTGTGCCCAGCGATAGAGTCCTGTCCTGGGTGTATCTGCCCAGAGCCCGAAACGTTCTCCCCTGGATGGGCATGGGGAACCCCCCCCTTGACCCTAATATAGGATAAAGCGGAAGATAATGAATGAATGAATTTGTTCATCATTTGAAAAATATAAATCACTATCACATTTGCATCACAAGCACGAATATCTAGCTAGGATGACAAATCAGATATCTAAGTTTAAAACAAACACTGATAAGATGGCAATATTTATTAATATGCTGAAATAATCAGATGGATTAAAATAAAAATAATAATTTTAAAACTGTGCCTTGCAGCTCAGAGACCTTATGTATAATAAGAATTTATGTAGCTGTATAATGTGTACAACTGGACAACCAGATTCCAAAAAAGGACACTAAACAAATTGTGAATAAAAACTGCAATGATGCAATGATGTGGAGATGGCAAATGTCAATATTTTATACAGAATAGAACACAAATCAAACAGAACAAAAGTTTAAACTGAGAGAATGTATCAATGTAATTGTTCTAGAACCTGAACATAGTTCTTTGCATTATATGGTGCTTTTCCAGACATGCAAGCTGCTCATGCCACAAGCACTCATGCAACCTCATACTATCAGTAATTCAGGCTTCTGAATGGAGAGTTGATAACAACTTGGGTTATCCTTGTCCTCTCTGGTCTGGATGACACGGCGTCCCAGTGTTCCATAAAGAACTTCAAAAGTGACCTATCTGACCACAGAACAGTCTTCCATTTTACCACACTCCATTTTAAATGATCCCTGACCCAGTGCAAACGTCTGAGCTTGTGAAGCTTGCTTAGAAATGGTTTCCTCTTTGCACTGTAGAGTTTCAGCTGGCAACGGTGGATTGTGTTCACTGAGAATGCCTTCTGGAAGTATTCCTGAGCCCATTCTGTTATTTCCTTGACAGTGGCATTTCTGTTTGGAGTGCAGTGATGTTTAAGGGCTTGAAGATCACGAGCATCCAGTAGAGTTTTACGGCCTTGACTCTTACGCACAGCGATTGTTCCAGATTATTTGAATCTTTTGATGATGTTATGCACGGTTGATAATGATAACTTAAAAGTCTTTGCTATTTTACGCTGGGTAACACCATTCTGGTATTGCTGCACTATCTTTCTGCTCAACAATGGTGGGATTGGTGATCCTCTTACCATTTTGGCTTCTGAGAGACTTCCTTTTTATACCCAATCATTTTGTCAATTGACCTAATTAATGTTAATTATATGCATGATGTTCGTTATATGCATAATTTCCTTTTTCCAGACACTTATTGCTACTTGTCCCAACTTTTTTGGGATTTGTTGACACTGTGAAATTTTGATTCAACATATTTTTCCTTTAAAATGTTACATTTACTCAGATTAAACTTTTTATCTGTCATCTATGTTCTATTCTGAATAAAATATTGACATTTGCCATCTCCACATCATTGTATTCAGTTTTTATTCACAATTTGTTTAGTGTTCCAACTTTTTTGGAATCCGGTTTGTAGTTCTGTTCCTTAAATCTGATTAGTTTAGACGTTTGATCAGCTGTGATATTATTGACAAATAATACATAACTAATCACTTTACATTAGTATCATTACAAGCAGGTTATTTTAATTTTTTTGGAAAGAAGGCACTCTAAGTCTAACTGCACTCTAAGTTAACTGAATGAAGAGACTGTATAGGGAACATTCTTGCGAGTGGCAATGAAAACAAATGAAAAACGAAACTGTCCGAAACCTAAAACCGAATAGTATTGATACTTGTTTTCCCACCTAGAAAAAATTGAGAGGATGCTCATTTTTATCATAGGTACACTTTAACTGTGAGAAACACATTTTATAGAGAATAAGTGTAGTTTTTAATACTAAAAACAGAACAAAGAATTGTGTATACAATAAAGTGCCCTTGACACTCTAACTGGGAATGTTTTGTTTTAAGTATTCAGTTGCTGATTATCACTTGGCCTGGTTTGTGTTAATTGTTTATGAGTTTGCTATCCTTCTTTGGTTAATTAACCATCTATCATGTTTGTGTTATCAGCTCATTTATCTTTATTTGTTTCATGTCACAATTACGTTTGCTTATAGCACTGCTTATAGGGACCCCGGTCTGACATATTTGATATTATTTTATATTCTATTAATATAAGGGACTAATTTAAATGAGCATTTAACAGAATGGCATTCACATTTCTTGCCATCTGTTTTTGATTGATTCAAATTATTGATTTGCTACAATGAATCGTAATGTGAATGGCAAAAAACGAAGTGATATGAAAATGATACATGGTTTTCAAAGTGATAGTAATGCAATGCATAGTAATGTAATATGTTTGTATGTCTTTACCAGTTTTGTACATCTAGAGGCTCGATTCATTGCCCATTCTTTTTTGCAATATAGCATAAGCTTGGTCAGGTCAAATGAAGAGTGTCTGTGAACAAATTACTTAAGACGATTTATATCTAGACTTTGACTGGGTCATTCTAATAAATGGATATACTTTGATCTAAACCTTTCCATTGTTGCACTGGTTGAAAGTTTGAGGTTGTTGTTCTGTTAGAAGTTAAACCTCAAACCTGCCCAATTCCTAATTGTTTTTGCAGGATTGCCCTCCTGTATTTAACTCCCTCTATCTGCACATCAACAAAATTTTAGGGAGAAGAAGCATTGCAAACATAGCGAACTGCTCCAGTACCACCAGACAGATTGACATTTTATCCCTTGTGATGCAGCCACCTCCAACCGGCATCACAGAGTTGTTGGACAAACACAAATAGTACTCTGCTCTGGGGTTCAGCCAATAGGTGTCAGGATCGCCTGTTAGTGGGTTGAGTGCTCCAGCATGCTGTCAAAGGTAAGGTACTCAGGGGCAAGCTGTGCTTCACTGGAAAGCAGGGACAGTGGCAAACCACGCACTGTTTTTTTGGCCAGCCCAAATACCTCTCAAACCGCTCAAACAAAGTGAGATACGCTTCAGTGGTCCCATCTTGGTCTGGCGGCTGGCGCAGTAATAATAATCGGTGGTAAGGATGCCTTGCATCCCAGGATGGAGGCCCATGGGGGCAAGGCAATAAGTGAACGCTTTTACCTTAATTATACTGTAAATTGTCTCCTCACACTCCCCACATTACTAAATACCCAGAGGGACAAATATGGGTATAACCAACATGTCACCAATGACAAAATGACAACAACAACAACTTCATGGGTCTGTTATATTAACATTATTAAACCATAACACATCTCATCTCCCAATCTTCTGCTTATTCATGTACTAGGGTCATGGGGGAGATGTTCTGATCCCATTTCAGACATTGGGTATATACACCCTGCACAAATTCATCGCTTGGGACACTAACTAACATAGCCACGCACAAACTACTGTATATGTTGGCAATTTAGATAGGGCAGTTTAGAGCAGCCAATTTACCCTGAATCCATGCTTTTGGACTGTGGAAGGAAACCGGAAAACCCACGCAGACACAGGGAGGACATGGAAACTCCACCCAGATTTGGATTCGTGGTTGGATCCCCAGCGTCGAGAGGTGGTTGTACTGCCCACCATAACACATATAAATATGTATTTCCTTGCAGCCCTTGGCATTCATCTTCATCTTGTTCATCTTTGTGAAGAACTAATACATGAAGTTAAAACAGTAACATTATTTTACTGTTAAACTACCTATTGCAGAATGACTTATTATATAGCACAACTCACACATGAACAAATAACTCTAAAACCATAACACAATTTTAAAAATTGAATAAGTTAAAAAGTTTATTGTGAGATAAATATACACACTATAAATTTAGACCATTAATATACTGTGTGTGTGTGTGTGTGTGTGTGTGTGTGTGTGTGTGTACATGTGTGTGCACGTGTGTGTCTACATGTGTGCCCAGTCTCTTGGGCCATTTATCTTCCTAGATTTCGGTTTTAATCTTCATCAGGGTGTCAGATGGAGAGGAGCCTGTGACAGCTTCAGTGGTGGTTAAGCACTGCTGTATGACTTGAGCTGGTGTAATTAGCATGAATGAAATGATAGATGATTGGTCTGTGACCCAGGGAGCCTACAGTGCTTTAAACATTGCCCGCTCTTCTTTCTGGATGTCCTGAATCAAGGGGTCCTGACAGGGTTTTAGCACCATTTGTAATGAAGGTCTTATGAAACTGATGGTCCATGGCAGGATCTTTATTTCAGATTTTTCCACACAACTGACAAACCTATTATTGTTCAACAGTCTCCTCCTGACTGTTTATTTTCAGAATGATATATCCCACTATGGATGCTATGAATAAATAGTAAAATTAACAAACTGTCTGGTCCAAGGTTAATGTCATTAATGAGTTTTTAATGTGTTTTATTATATAAAAGGCAATGTAACAAGCATAAAAAATACATATAATATATAATAATAATAATAATATTATATATATTGAAATTATATGAAATTAATATATATATATATACACACACACACACACACACACACATATATATATATATATGATTTTAATAAATACATTATGTATCCTGTTGTGATGTAATTAATTGGCAGTACAATCAATAAACTATGTAATATATTAGTAATGTAATCAGTGAATGATGTAATCTGTAAACAATATAATAAATGGAAAGGGGAATTAATTATATAACAAATAACAAATGTATCCACTCAGTCGGTCATTGTTTAAAGATTTATGTAATTGATGAAGGATGGATATAACAAGCACTTAAATCTAAAAGTGTTACAATAAATAAAGCATTAAAATTAAGTGTAGTTGTGATGCATAAGCAATACAATCAATAGGCATAAAGAACAAAATAGTGTCTCATCAGTAAAGTGTTGAAATAATTAATTCACTTTGTGGTACTAAGTAAAAATACTTCTTTATGCTGTGTTTTTTTTTACTACTATGGAACAAAGTAGTGAATGTATTCTTTGCATGATTCTGTGCAAAATGGCCTTTTAATGCACATGGTTTAGAATAACCCTACGTTCATATAGGTGTGTTGGTCAGATGATTTTTGGCATAAGGTGTATTTTAAAAATGAGTGATTGAGTGATTTGATTTTCTTGCAGCTGTTTATAAAGTTTAAAATCTTATCATTTTAATCAAAAGTTGTGTGTACACAACAGTACAGGCTTTTGTTGAGCATCCCATCCCTTGTTTTTAATATGGAGTTAACAAAGTTTAAAAGAGCATATGTAGTATCAGGCACTGGAAGGCCCGAAGTCATATCAAAGAGTTGTTGGGACTCTGTGCTGGTTCCAATTCATGATTTCAAACTTAGCTTTTTTGTGTGGTTGGGGGCAGGAAAAATCTGGAAATGTGACCCTCTCTAAATTATTTTGACACAGTACCATTCTATGTTGCGCACTGCCAGGTTTGGTCTTTATACAGCAGAGGTGTCCTGAGAGTGTAAAGTAAATAGCATTAGAGCTTTCAAAACCAGGGGCACAAGGGACAACAGGGATGCTCTATCCATCCAGATCTGACTGGATTATAGTCCTGTAAATGATGGAATAAATAAAATGTGAGCTGCTTTGTCATTTATTGAGCATTTAAGTGCTGCTCAGGTCTCTTGCTGCAAATGAACCTTTAACTCTTTTATCCAAATGGAGTTGTCTGTATCTGATCACACTTTCTTTCAGTTCCTGCACCCCTCGACATAGCGGGTGGTAATTCCCGTCTCCCGACATGCACTCTTCCTTCCATAACACAATCAGCCACAGTACAGGATATCATTACCTCCTCCCCGACTTCTGTGCTGAGTCCAAATGTACTTTTTAAAAACTCGTAAGTGGTGATGTATCTCTAACAAGCTTATAGATCCATTAAATCTATCCAGGAGTATCTCAGAGGCATCAACACCACTTGCCTCTCCTTCTCATGCATAATAGGGATGTTTTAGGTGCAAACATATCCAGCTTCTTTTGTAGCTTGAAGGTTTTCTAATATCAGCCCATGCATAGACATGCCCTTTTGACCTTCTGAAATCTATCCACAGGCCACAATTAAGTATTTTGTACCAATGTAGTTTATATCAAAACATCACTTGCACTTACCATCATAACCATGGTGATTTTATTAAAATGTACTATGCACATTAAATATCCTCTACACGTATAAAACTTGTACTGTAATTGTGCAGAATCTAAGTTTTTTAGAGCAAGTTGCTAACAAAGAAAGCAGTAGAGACGAAAAAAAAAATCAATAAGCCATTTTAGTGTCTATCTATCAGCCTGGATTCTAGCTTGTCTGTTTTAGGGTGCAGGACGTGGCACTTTAATGGGATCGCACAAGCTGTTTGAAATGTATGCCAATGATTCCTGTCATTTCGTGGCAGCCACGCCATGCTTCGCTGAGCGCTCGTTCCTCTCCTGTCAGCTATGCACGAGACAAGCGCTTAGTTGCAAACTTTAAGCATTTATTTGGCGCAAACCTGAAATGACGGGACCAATATTCAGGGCTTTCCTTCCCTTCTCCTCAAGTCCCCATTACAAAGCCAGGACTATTTATATGAGGTTGCCCTTCTTTATGCCGCCAACTGCCTTCATGTCTCTTGGAACATTTATTATTATTTTTATTGGTCTGTAAAATAAAACAGTGCAGTCAACATTCTTTGTATCCCAAAAATGTTCACCCAGGTTTGGTAAATTTTTTCATGACTGTGGAGATCTTACATCAAACTGCAGTTTGATGCAGTACAATATAAGGGAAAATATAGGGAATTAATACTTTTTTGCAAAAAAATAAAAAATAAAAAGTAGCTACTTAAATTATAATGTACATTAAATATAATTAAAACTATGTAAACATTTAATTGGGGAATAGATAATACATTTGCTGATGTATTAACAACAAAAATAATTGTTTGAAAAATGTTTAAAAAAGTAAACTAGTAAAAAAAAAAAAAAAAATTTGATTTAACAAAACTTAATTAATAAGTTACATAATAACTGTCAGACCTAAAAGTTAAATGTCAAAATGTTTTATATTAAGTAAAAGATTATAAAAATAAAATACATATGTAAAATCGTATCTAATCAGAATCAAAACATTGTAATGAATTTCATATGAAATATGTATTTTATCTATGATAAATGTATAGCTATATATACTGCTAACCTTTCCTATTACACATTTAAGGACGCAGATTCATTGCTGGGCACACACACACACACACACACACACACACACACACACACACACACACTCCTTCTCTCTCTCTCACACACACACACACACATTAATCATTAATTATTTAAGAATTTATTAAGATTACATTTCTCTTAGAGGAAAAAAGTGTGAACCTTTATACGCAGATAATTTAAACTTGAAAGAAGTATATACAGCACATAGCATCTGTGCAATACAGGGGCGGTGGTAATAGCATGGCTTATGTGTATTTTGCTGCATAATATCCAAAGCGACTTGCCAACATTTATTAAACCATGAATTTTGCTCTCTACCAGAAAATTTTGAAGGAGAATTTCCGGTTAATAGTTTAATGACCTTTGTGTACTTTTGATTGGATTGGATTTTGCAAAAGGGCCATGATAAGAAGCACACCAGCAAGTGTACCTCTGAATAGCATAAATAAACAAAATTAAACTTTTGTAGTGGACTAGTCAAAGTCCAGAATCTTAAATTTAGATGCTGTGGCATAACCCTAAACTAGCCGTTTATGCTGAAAAACACTTCAATGTGGCTGAATTAAAACAATTATTTTAAAAAGAGTGGGTTAAATTTCCTCCACAGTGATATGAAAGACTGCCAGTTATTGCAAATGCTTTATTGTAGTTGTTGTCACCAAAGGTGGCAAACCAGTTTCAAGGAAAACTTGGGGGCCATTTCTTTTTTTTCTAACAGGACATTTTTGTTTGATATTAAATGTAGTATGATAATATGAAAAAGGTATATAACCAACTGTGCAACAGTAAATGAGTTACTGTCTTTGATGCTACATCTACCAGAAGGAGCAAGAAGAAACGCCCTCCGGAGAGCAGGTTGGGACACCCTCTACCTCACCCAGAGGTTGCTTGTCTGTCGCTGAGCAAATAACATGCTGAGAATTACAGATGTAACTTAGAAAATAATAAAAGTAATAAGACTTACCTGTAGCATTTCATTCAAAAAAGGTGTGAATGTTTGGGAGAAAGAAACCTAAGAAACAAGGTAAAATATGAAACATCACTGAAAAATCTAAATAAAATTTTGTGTAACCAAATTATTTTACAAAAATGCATTTTGTTTTAAGCTTTAATGAGGAAGATGGAACCCCACTACTGTATATTATCACCAAAATGCAAGAAACAATCCTAATGACATGCTGCAGGCCAAACAGGACAAAGAGGTATTGTTGAATTCAGTGCTGAGTCCTCTGACTTAGGGCCTCTTGATGTCTACCTTTGGGGAACCTTGAAGGATGCTATTTAGAAAGCTATACTGTGTTATGGAAAGTAATGAAATGTGGTGTAGAGAAATTCCTGTGGGCATCAATGTTAGAGCAGTAGTTCACCAATATCTAAAGTGTGTGTAGGTTAATGGTGACAAATTTCTCCACCAAATGTGATTGCAATAGTTAACATGACATATTAACCATATGATTACGATACAATTCCAGTAATAAATTTTTTAAATTTCACGTTTAATTTCTTTTAATTTAAGTTCTTTCAGCATTGATATTAAATGCAGCAATGTGAGCTTTAACATACAGCCAACAATTAGATGTATATATATATATATATATATATATATATATATATATATATATATATATATATATATATATATATATATTAATGAATTATTCCTATTTTTTTTTTATTTTATTTAAAGGTATCAAAGGTAGCAAAAAAGTGACAACCTAAACAGTGAATATTTCTCAATGTGCAGTGTGTGGTTTTTGAAGTAAGTAATACAATGAAGTAAAAATAAAAGTTATATTAAGTAAATCAAGTTACAATCTTAAAAGTTTAGGGAGCAAAACTATATTTTGTTCATTTGTATTTTTTATTTCATATGGACTGCATGATAACATGATGCAGAAATATTTTTTTACACATTTGCAGTTGTGATCATATGTTGGATTGTCGCGCTATCTCCGCTTGTTATCAGGCAGATCCTGTTATCTGCCGCAGCCGCCAGAACACTGGAGCTTGACCGTTGCTCCTTGTATTTTCTGCCTCGTAGCACACCAAAGTAAAATCACTTGTCAAGCTGAGGTGTCGAAGTCTTGACAAGACGTCTCAGTGACATTTCAGCTCCAAAGAGCAAGTGTCTCGCAACCGAGTGGTCAAATATCAAATAATAGGTCAAGCAGGGAGGAGTGGAGCAGTAACCCTTGGAACAGCCAAGCAACTTGACAGTTGAATGTGGATCGGGACACAATTGCTGTTGTGAAGAACTAAACACTGCCCTGGCTTAGGCTGCATCCAAACCCATGTGGGACATAATCAATTTTCCCATACTTTTATTTCAACTACAACTTTAAAATAATGTTTTTAAGTACCAGCCCTGACTTTGTTTCTCTATTAATATAAATTAGCACAGACGAGGTATTATTTGGATGATGAACAATTCTCAGTACTGCTGTGACAATAGCGGCAATGGCATGATGATGATATGTTAGTGTGTTGAACTGGGATGACTGGATCAGACATAGCAGTGCTATTGGGGGTTTTAAACATTGTCTCAACTATTATGCAACATACTGTACCATTCAAGATGTTATAGTTCTCATGCCTCAACTCTGCTCACAGAATGCTGCTTACAGCTGAAAAGATTTTTTGTTAAAATGCAGCAGCACTGCTTTATCTGATACACTTGTACCAGCCCTACGCACACTAATACCAAAATTTCATTGCAGTTCTGAAAATCAAACAATACAAGCTTGATAATTCTGGCTACTGGATAATAGAGAAGTTTGTACATTGATTAGAAGAACTACAACTACAACTACAATATACTATGCACAAACATACTCCCAGAGACTATTTTTGCATAGTTTACCCCAGCTATGTAACTGAATTCAGTTCTCTAACCTTAAAAAAGATCTAATATTGAAACTAATCTATATATACACACATACATATACATATATATATATATATATATATATATATATATATATATATATATATATATATACATTACTCTTTATATATGAGATATACACAATTTTCAGAAAATGTATTTAAAAATGTTTATTTAAAATGCAGTCAAAATAAACTAATTTTGAATATGAACTGGATGCTGTTTCGTAAATATAAACAGATTTAGAAATTGAAAAATTATAAATTATAAATTGAAAATTGACATTTTTTTGTACAATGTGATTTTGCACAGCTGAACTGGACTGACTGTTTAAATTTATTGTTTTTTATCATACTCTTTATATTTTACTCTATTCTTTTGTTTTATCTTTATTTGAATCTGACAATTTTTATGTTTAGTTCTTATATTTCTATTTTTAAGTAGTTTATTTTTATTTGTTTAATTTGTGTAATATCATGCAACTGCTGTTTGACCTAAATTTCCCTTTGGGATCAATAAAGAATCAATCTATCTATCTGTCTGTCTCTCTGTCTAACATTGCTTGTGGTTTCATACAGAGACCTGTAGGTTTCACTGAAGGTTTCTGAATGTATTTTAATAGATGCATTATCGGTACACAAATATAATGGGAATGAGAGAGAAGTGTCAAATATCTTGACAACCATAGTGTCAGTGAAGCAGAAACTAAATAAATATTTAACAGCAGGCCATGTTACCTGCAGTGTGTCATGTCACGGCCCTGATTAGCTAGAGGGTGACCTCACTCCCTCCTTATTCGTTTCTCATCTGCAACTTATATGTGCTTAAATTAATGTTGCTATTAAGCAAAAATAAAAAGATGAATATATTAAAATACATGATGTTCTATGATATATTGTACTAAATAACATTAATATAAATGTATTCAAATATTTGCAAAAAATGTATAATAGTGTTGAATATTGACATTTTTGTGTGATGTATAGGAGTTGCAGTCTTGCATAAAGGCTTGATCTCATCCCCAATGTGTTACTTCGGAGTGAATAATCATTTTTATAGATGCTTTGACAGATATGAACACCAAATTAAATAGACACACATTGAAACATTAAATTTTTTCCAGTTTGTGTTTTATCTTAAGTTTGAATTTGAATTCATGATTTATGATTAAACACAATACAATATAGGAGGCTGAAGATGGTTTTACTAAGAGATTAACAATTCAGATTTAACAGGGCATGTTAATGCCACAAAGTTAGCAATACACCAACTTTGTGTGTGTTTGTGTGTATAGGACATTTCTTCACTCTGATGAGGGATCTCTTAAGACTGCCACTTGTCGCTACTGCTTCTGCTCAGCCTTTTGTTTTATTTCACTTATATTGGCATATTGATTTGCACTGCGGTTTGCCATTAGTTCATTTACACCCTATCTGTGCAGTTAAATTGCACCGGGCAACAAAATTTAAAGCAAATTTTGTGAATAACATGACACTTCACGTATCAGACTGGTCCAAAAATGTACATTAAAAAGTAATAAATAGCAATATAATCTACAGATAATAATAATAATAATATGTAACTTTTATTTATCATTTTTATGTTTGTACTCATAGGTGGGATGGCAGAGAAACACTCATATAAACAATGGACATATTACCAGTTAATTGGAAGGGCATCCACACAGACAACCTGTATTTACACCTACTGTATGCACAGTTTAGTATAAAAAAAACCTTATTAACATGCTTATAAAATGTAGGGAATTTGAGAATCAATTAATTTTATTCAGCTCTACTTTCCCAAAAACACTTGTAATACCACATTTTTCATGAAATAACTCATTTATAACTCACACATTTAGGAACACTAATACTGTGAAAAATATTACTGATCAAAGACTGAGTTCAGGTTTAAAATCAAATAAGATTTATTTGCCACAAGCATGAACTTGAACTTACTTTTTAATTTATATGGGCACAAACACAGACATAAACATGGCACAGCATTCTCTTCCACTTAGCACCTCCAAATTCTGCTGTTCACTGAACACAGAAAGAACACAATAAGCTGCAGGTGCATCCACTTACCTGACTTAATTTCTTGATTTCCAGAAAAAGTTCAAATTTAAATGCAATTAAACAATTGCTTTGATGGCAGGATATGTTTATTTCTACTAATAGATTAGCTTTTAATTTAAAGACTCAGTGGTTTTTCTATCATGAAGCAAGTGGAGGGAAGGGGAAGCTTACTGATACAGAGACGATGAACACATGGCAAAACTTAAAGGCAGCAGCCCAAACTTTGCATGAAAAAGATGTGTACTGATGTGATGTTCCCCCAAAGGGAACATTTAAAAAAATAAAAATCAGAGGTGCACATGACAAATGAATCAAGGTGATAGATGTTAATGTAATGATTTAATTAACTGGTGCAGGAGGAAAACAAGCAAAAAGACACTGGGAGAAAAACATTCAGGCATAGAAACATGATGCGAAGCATGTTTCTGATATTAATGAATGGTTAGCATGTGTGCCTCTCAGCACTGGGGATCCAGGTTTGAATCCCTGGAACTTCAACGTTCTCTCCGTGTCTGCATATGTTTTATCCAGTTTTTTTTTTCTACAGTCCAAAAAGATGGATTTAAGGTATTTTCTGCTCTTAATTGTCCCCATACAAATTGCCTCATTGTGAGTGAGTGTGTGTGTGTGTGTGTGTGTGTGTTTCGATTGGCACCCTGTACTGGGTGTATCTGCCCAGCATCCAAACGTTCTCATCTAGAGAACCCTGGTATCACCCTAGTAGATAATTATGTGAACAATAATGAGATGATATGTAATTTGTAAACTGACCACCAACAGTGAACACTGTAACAATAACACATTTGGAAATCACCTACTGTATATTGTCTACTTTTCCCCTATCGGTTCTCACATCTTATCTCATTGTCTTCCTATACTCTCCTATACTAGGGTCATGGGGCGGTTTCAGCAGGGTAGAAATGCGCCATTTTTTTCTTTCTCCCTTTTAATATTGTTTCAATACAAGCAGAATAAATATCCATCTGACTACCAGTGCACCACTTGTAATTGTAACAATGTTCTGGGGACAGTGTGGCATTTTCTAAAAGAAGTGCAAGGGCATGAGTGGATTTTCCATGACTGTGTATGTTTGACCCAAGGGTTTTATTGTGCCAATTTGAGAGAGAAGCAGGGCAAGTTGAGTGCGCAAATAGCAGAGCTGTGCAGGTGATTGCAGCATAAATAACAGATATCTGTTAGAGAGTAAATTATTTAAACTGAGCATAGAATATATTTTTGCTTGTCCAACAGGGCACTCAGAAATAAGGCACAAACATAACCCCATAGTTCTGAAGAAATAATAAATTCATTTGTCAACTAATTAGGGTAATGCCAAGTCAGCTATTAATTTACAAAACTGTGGTTGCTTTGCTAGTTGTGTACTAGTTGTAACTGCCTATATGAGCAGTTAAGATCATAATTGGTTTAAAGTTTTTTTTTTAAGTGAAATTGTGTAAAATTGTATAAAACAGAATCTTCTGTTCTTTTAAGAACATTGACAACGTTAATTTCCATGGTTACACTGCTAATTACCACGGTTACCATGTTACAAAGGTTCCAAAGTTAGCATTAAGGGTTTATTCAGAAGCTGAAGAGCGGACAAGTCGCAACGTGAAACTATAGCTCTCTTTGATACATATGCAGCCAATGAGGTTTGTGTTCTGTTGGTATACCAATTATGTTTACGTAAAGTTTATTACCTTTTCTAGTATTAAGAATTGATATGTAATACGGTTCTAAATCAAGATGCAAATTCGTGTGGTTAAACCAGCAGAGAGTCATTCTTAAGTTTAAGAGTTTACAATGTAGAAATTGCTCATTGTATGTTTGTTTGTGTGATTTATGTTACAGCTTTTACGGTTAGGTGTAAGGTTATGAACAAGTTTAAGGTACAAACTCAAGAATAAACCTAATCAGTATTGGCAAGAATATTTGTGCTGTCGACTTTAAATCGGAGGGAGCTAGAGTAAGAACTCACTGCTTCACTGTTTCGGGAAACAGCATAGTTCCAACAGTACAAGAGGCTAGTGGTTCATAGTAACCAGGCAGATAGAAGATGGCAAATAGTCATAGCGAGTGTTCTGATGCGAATAGTGATCAGAGCCACATGCTCATAGAGTCAAGAGCTAGCATCAAGGATGATCCGCAGTCCCATGCTGACATGCATTCACAAGTGACTGACTGTCCAAAAGGTCCTGATTCAATTCCTGAACAAGAGCCACTAAGAGACCAAAGGAGAAGGTGAAAATAATTGAACGTCATTTCAGTGTGTGCTACAAGAAGTGGAAGGAAGTCATTTAGACAGTCAACCAAAATTTAGGTGGACAGTCTTGTTGAATGAAAATGTTACCAAGGTGAATGATGCCTCAAAAAACTTGAATGCTATCTATGACGATCTAAGATGAATCAGTGTTCCTGATCAAGATACACATTGTGAAATCAACATCTGTCAAACAGTGACATAGAAGATTCATCAAGCAACAAATGTTCAAGAGCATGGTCTTGAAGAGCCAAGGTCAACCATGAGCAGCATTCGCCTTTGCAGCAGCAAGAAGTCAACATATTCCCATCAATCTTCTGCTAGCAAAAGGAATGCTGGGCCGAAGTTGCAGCCAATGAAGCCATCTTAAAAGTACTGCTAGAGCAAGAACATCATATAGAAGAATTGCAGAAGCTGGAAGCTGAAGCTGCCCAACTAAAGGCTAAACAGGAAGCTGAAGCTGCCCAGCTAAAGGCTGAACAGGCCAGGCTAAAGGCTAAACAGGAAGTTGAAGCTACCCAGCTAAAGGCTGAACAGGCCAAGCAAAAGGCTAAACAGGAAGCTGAAGCTTCTCAGCTAAAGGCTAAACAGGAAGCTGAAATTGTAGAGAGACAAAGAGCGCTAGAAGCCAAACGCAAAGAAATCGCACGTTTGGAGATGATTAAAGAACTGAAGGCTGCTAAGGCACGGCAGCAAGTATATGAACAAAGTGAACGTTATTATCGAACATCTAAAAGGAGTCAACGTTCAGATGATGAAATAGATAAGCTGCTTCATCAAGCTGTTCCTCTGAAGGGTGGAAAGGAAATCAAACAGGAACTGAGCCCACCACGTTGTTCTTTCCCACCACAAGCTGTTATAAATCCAGCTGAAGACAACACAGTACCCTTTGCTAAAGTACTTGCAGAATCGATTAATGCTAATCACCTTCCCATCCCAGAACCAACAATATTCAGTGGTGATTCACTTCGGTATAAGGACTGGAAAGTGTCCTTTCAGACGCTTATTGACAGAAAGAACATACCAGATGAAGAAAAGGTATATTATCTACGAAAATATTTGGGTGGAAATGCAAAGAAGGCCACAGAGAGTTGCCTTCCTGCAGGGAACTGATTCAGCCTATTTTGATGCATGGTGTATCCTGGAAGAACGTTAAGGCAGTTCATTCATCTTTGCCCAAGTTTACAGAGATGAGATCGAAGCATGGTCCAAAATAAGTACCAAACATGGTCGAGAACTTCAAGAACTGGTTGACTTCCTTCGTAGTTGTGAATCTGCAATATCTCAAATTGAAGATCTTGACGTGCTTAACAACTGCAGTGAGAACAGGAAGATACTTGCTAAACTTCCAGATTGCTTGATCTTAGGATGGAAACGGAAAGTCATAGAAATACAAGAACAGGGTCGAAAATTTCCAAGCTTCAGCCAGTTTGTCCAGTTTCTAACATGTGAAGCCAAAATTGTTTGTAACCCAATGACATCTTTCCATACACCAAATCCACGTGAAGGAGAGAAGATTAAGGGTATATGTAATAGAAGTCCAAGAGCAAATGCTTTAATAACGAATTCAGATGAGAATGCCAACATCAAAGACTGTGTCTTCTGTGAGAAGGCAGGACACAGTTTACCAGATTGCCTTAAGTTTATGAAGAAGACAATCACAAACAAAGAAAAAGGAGAGGAGAAAAGGTTGTGCTTTGGTTGCTTAAAATGGGGTCATCGTTCCAAGAACTGCGGCGAGAGGAATATCTGCAAGACATGCGAGAAAGTTCATCCAACTTGCCTTCATGATAATCGTACTAAAAAAGAACACAAGCAAGAAAGAGAACGCAAGTAGTAAAGGCTGATGGAGCAAAACACAAAGACAAGCCAATGGATGAAAAGCCAGAACAACCACAAGATCAACCAAGTACATCTACAATTACATGTGAAGCCATAGTACATAAAGTCATCCAGAGTGGCAGAGACACCCATACATCTACAATAATTCCGGTGTGGGTCTCTGCTGCGGCTGAGCCAAATCTTGAAGTTCTTGTGTACGCACTTCTGGATACACAGAGTGATATGACATTTATACTTGAGTAGACTGCAAGGGCACTCAAAGTAAGGAGTGAACCAGTTCAGCTGAGTATTACCACGCTATCTTCAACAAATAGTGTTGTGTTCTGCAAGAAGCTGACTGGTTTACAAGTAAGAGCGTTCTATTCAGACGAGTTAATACCACTTCCTGTGACTTATTCCAGAGAAATTATACCGGCAAATAGAAATTATATTCCTACACCGGAGACAGCAAGGTTATGGACTCATCTGGAACATATTGCAGATTAGATTGCTCCTCAGAAAAGCTGTGAAGTTGGCCTGTTAATAGGCTGCAACTGTCATCAGGCTTTACTACCAAAATGAGTAGTGTCTGGTGAAAGAAACCAACCCTTTGCACAGCAAACGGATCAGGGATGAAGTGTGGTAGGCTGTGGTAATCCATGTCTCAACTATGGAGATGGTATGGGAGTAAGCCACCAAGTGATAGTGAAGAAAATGGTACCAGATCTACAGTCTTCCTCAGATCTTACAAGTGAAGTGTAATATGTCTACAGAACACAGATCAAGGAAGTCATCACTCCTGTAGATGTCATCAAGGCTCTGGAATTTGATTTTGTTGAAAGAGCTTCTGAAGCTAATCGTGTTTCTCAAGAAGATCGCAGATTTCTAAAGAAGTTGAAAGAAGGCATTGCACTCAATAGTGAGGGCCATTATGAAATGCCGCTGCCATTCAAGGAAGACAGAATACCTAATAATAAGGTGTGTGCTATCCACTGTCTTAAGTGTCTTGAAAGAAAGCTAAAGATAAATGAGCAGTACAAGAAAGACTACAAGGCCTTCATGAATGATATCGTAATTCGTGGAGACGCAGAAAAGGTCCCAAAGGAAGATATCCAAAAAACTCCAGTGTGGTACATACATGGAGTCTATCATCCAAAGAAGCCGGGAAAAATACATGTCGTCTTTGACTGTTCTGCCAAGTTCCAAGGAACCTCTCTTAATGATCATCTTTTAACCGGTCCAGATCTAACGAATGCCTTGGTGGGAGTTTTGTTTCGCTTCCGAAGAGGTCCGATTGCAATCATTTGTGACATGAAGACAGAAGACCAAGATTATCTTCGATTCCTTTGGTGGAAGAATGGAAATCTTGAAGTTCAACCTTCCACCTATCGAACGAAGGTCCATTTGTTTGGTGCAGCCTCATCACCTGGGTGTGCCAACTATGGACTCAAGTATATCGCTGCGGAAGGACGGGGACGCTTTAGTGATGATGCCATCAAGTTCATACAGCGGAATTTACGTTGATGATGGCCAGTTAAGCATGACATCTACAAGTCCAGCAATCCAACTGCTGAAAGTAGCCAGAGAACTTTCAGAGAGCACAGGCAACCTACGACTTCACAAGTTTGTTTCTAATAGTAGGGAAGTCCTTGAACCCATTCCCAAGAAAGAATGTGCTGAAGCTGCTACAACCAAGGATATGGCATTAGAAGAATCGCAAATAGAAAGAGCTCTTGGAGTGCAGTGGTGCTTGACTTCTGATGAATTCCAGTTTAGAGTGGTTATTAGGGAGAAAACACTTACCCGGTGAGGAGTGTTAGCTACAGTTGCTTCAGTCTACGATCCTCTTGGATTCGTGGCACCCTTTATTTTAGTCGGAAAGCAAATCCTGCAGCAAATGTGTTGTAACAAGCTTAGCTCGGACCATGCTTTACCCGATGATTTGCGACCTCACTGGGAACGCTGGCTTCAAGATCTATCGAACTTGGCTTATGTTATCATTTCTCTGATGCTAGCGTGTTTGGGTATGGTGCATGCTCATATCTCAGAGCAATTAGTAAATCTGGTGAAGTACACTGTTCCTTAGTAATGGGGAAAGCAAGAGTCACCCCTATCAAGGTTACTACTATACCAAGACTGGAGCTGTCTGCAGCAGTGGTAGCCGTTCGAATCAGTGATATGCTTAAGAGAGAGCTGGAAACAGACTATCTACAAGAATTATTCTGGACTGACTTTATGGTGGTTCTTTATTAATAACGAAGTATATATATAGGTATATTAATAACGAAGCCAGAAGATTTCATGTTTTTGTAGCAAATGGGGTGGAACGCATCAAGCAGAGTACAGAATCCATGCAATGGAAGTATGTGGCCTTCAATGAAAATCCAGCAGACCATGCGTCAAGAGGCCTTACAGTACAGCAGCTCATTTCCTCTCATTGGTTTACTGGTCCAAGGCTTCTGTGGCAGAAGAAGCTACCAAGTGCAAGGATCAAATTTGAAGATATTTCAAACGATGATCCAGAGCTCAAAATTGCTCTGGTCCATGATGTTCAGACAAAGGAAACAAAGGAAGCAAGGTCAATGTTGGATCGCTTGCATAGATTTTCTGACTGGTCTAGACTGGTAAAGGCTATTGCCAGTCTCAAGCGCTATGTGAGAAAATTCAAAGGTCTTAAGCCGACATCCTATGAAGGCACCAGTCTAGAGAAAAGAAGAGAAGCAGTGTTGACTATTATCAAGATGGTTCAAGAAGCCTCCTTTCCAAAGGAGATACAATGTCTTCGGGAATACAAGGAGACACAAGTGAAGAGTAAGGATAACAAACTACATAAATTAACTCCATTTCTTGATGATCAAGGTATTCTGAGAATAGGCGGTCGCTTAAGTCTCTACATCCATATATCAAACACCCAGTGATTCTTCCAAAGGACGGTCATGTTGTCAGCATAAATTATCAAGCATTTGCATGAAAGGGTGTTTCATCAGGGACATGGTATAACTACGAATGCACTCCGATCCAATGGTATATGGAAACTAGGGTGCAGTAAAGTAGTATCGTCCCATATCTAGAAGTGCATTCGTTGCAGGAAATACAGAAGAAGTCCAGAACTACAAAGGATGGTGGACCTTCCACAAGATAGAATGGAAACCTCTCCTCCATTTACCTATTGCGGGATGAATTGTTTTGTACCATTTTACATCAAAGAAAAAAGATTGGAGTTAAAGCGTTATGGGTTGTTATTCACCTGAATGTGTTCCAGAGCAATACACATTGAGATGCTCGATGACCTGTCTACAGATGCCTTCATCAATGCTCTGCGTTCGTGTAACGGGTGCCTAGGGCACCCGTTCCTCGGCCGTTGTGTGTGGGTGTTTTTGGTTTCTGTGTTTATGTTCCTGTGTTTTGTTAATTAGCTGTCTCGTGTGAGTATTTTGGGGTTAATTAGCGTCACGGGTTCATTGGGTGGTTTTATGCACGTGGTGGGTATTTAGTTCCAGGGTTTTATGTCTTCCGTGCGCGTCTTGGTGTTCTATGTCACGTAGTCATTGTCGTACCTCTTATTTTGTGGTGTACTGCACCTTTAAATAAAACCGTTTCTGTTACCTGCGTGCCTGGCTCCCTTCAGCGCGTGTTTACGGCGGCTTTGCGCTCGTATGCGCACGCCGCTTCTGCCCGAGGTAGACTATCGTGACAGTAAGACGCGCCAACGTTTTGGGAGTCCAGAGCCCAGGTAGGCTATTTTTAAATTTTTCTTTGGGGGGGCCGTATAGCCTCGTACTCGCGGCGCGCTCCGCCGTTTCCGCGAGTGCGTTGTTATGCGGAGCCCGCCCTCCCGGAGCCGGGGGAACGGCTCAAACAGCGTCATGGCGGAGTGGAGCGACTCCGATGAGGAATGGATGTGGAGGGTTGGTTTTGAGGCGCTCTGCGCAGAGGAAAATCTGGACATTGTCCAGATTTCCGATGACGAGGCGGGCGAACCTTACCTGTATGGGCACATTCTGCCCGTACACACCCTCCGCAACACTGAGGAGTTCTGGACGGAGGGTCCAGTCCGGTTTGTTAAACCCCCGGTGGCGAGACACAGACGCAGAGCGCGGCGACGGCGTGGGGTGAAGCCGCAGCGGGCGCACAGCGCAGCCGCGGAGCGCGAAGCGTGGACTGTGGGGCAGTCACGTGACGCGACCGCGCCGGTCCGTGCCGCGTCTGGGTCGCGCTGCGAGGGGGCGGTACCGGAGCAGCCGCCTGAATGTGTTGTGTCCCCCTTCCTCCTATGTGTTGTGCCCCCCGTCCTCCTATGTGTCGTCTGACCAGTCTGTCGTCCCCATGTCCGACATGTTTGTCTCATTGTGTTTGGGCGTTGCGGTGGGGGTTTATGTGTTTTGTGTTCAGGATGGAGAGCCCGAGGTGCCGGCCGAGGTCATGCCAGCGCGCGTGCCCGCCGAGGTTCTGCCTGCGTGCGTGCCCGCCGAGGTCCGCCCAGCGCGCGTGCCCGCCGAGGTCCGCCCAGCGCACGTGCCGGCCAAGGTCCGCCCAGCGTGCGTGCCCGCCGAGGTCCGCCCAGCGTGTGTGCCCGCCGAGGTCCGTCCTGCCTGCGTGCCCGCCGAGGTCCAGCCAGCGTGCGTGCCCGCCGAGGTCCAGCCAGCGCGCGCGCCCATCCCGCAGCCCAGGGGCATCACGCCGCCCATCCCGCGGCCCAGGGGCGGCACGCCGCCCATCCCGCGGCCCAGGGGCGGCACGCCGCCCATCCCGCGGCCCAGGGGTCCGAGCGCCGTCCAGCCTGAGGTCGAGGGTCCGCGCGCCGTCCAGCCTGCCGTCAGGGGGCGTCCGCCTCGCCACGCCGCACGCCCCGCCGCCAGGGGGCGTCCGCCTCGCCACGCCACACGCCCCGCCGCCAGGGGGCGTCCGCCTCGCCACGCCGCCAGGGGGCGTCCGCCTCGCCACGCCGCTCGCCCCGCCGCCAGGGGGCACCCGCCTCGCCACGCCACCAGGGGGCGCCCGCCTCGCCACGCCGCCAGGGGGCGTCCACCTCGCCACGCCGCCAGGGGGCGTCCTCCGGACCACGCCGCCCGTGGGCGTCCACCTGACCCTGCAGCAAGAGGGCGGGGCCCATTCCTCGCCCAACGTGGGCGGCCACCGGACCACGCAGTAAGAGGGCGTGGCCCAGTCCTGATCCGCCACGGGCGGCCACCTGACCTCGCAGCCGGAGGCCGTCCGCAGCTCCGCGTCCGTAGAAGGCGCCTTCCACACCGCGCCCGCAGAGGGCGTCCACCCCGACACAGGACCCATGGACGTGTCACACGCCTCCCCCGCAGAGGGCGTCCACCGGAGGGCGCCTATCGAGCCCGACTCAGGAGGGGCGGACGACCCTTCCCACCCCCCCAGGACTGTTTTTTGGGGTTGTCTTGGTCGCGTCCCCGCGTTACGCGACCGTAAGGGCGGGGGTAGTGTAACGAGTGCCTAGGGCACCCGTTCCTCGGCCGTTGTGTGTGGGTGTTTTTGGTTTCTGTGTTTATGTTCCTGTGTTTTGTTAATTAGCTGTCTCGTGTGAGTATTTTGGGGTTAATTAGCGCCACGGGTTCATTGGGTGGTTTTATGCACGTGGTGGGTATTTAGTTCCGGGGTTTTATGTCTTCCGTGCGCATCTTGGTGTTCTATGTCACGTAGTCATTGTCGTACCTCTTATTTTGTGGTGTACTGCACCTTTAAATAAAACCGTTTCTGTTACCTGCGTGCCTGGCTCCCTTCAGCGCGTGTTTACGGCGGCTTTGCGCTCGTATGCGCACGCCGCTTCTGCCCGAGGTAGACTATCGTGACAGTTCGTTTATTGCTATTCGTGGAACGGTACGTCAAATAAGATGTGATCAAGGGACAAACTTTTTCGGAGGTAAATACGAGTTTGGTGAAGCCCTAAAAGAGATGGATCAGAAAGAGCTTAAAAAACATGGATGTGAATTCTTGGAACAGTCAACTAAACTACTTGATTGCTCTTCCTTGCGAACATTTCTGTATGAAGTCCTGGCAATTGTTAATAGTAGACCTCTTACTACAGAGTGTCTCTATGATGCATCCGGTCCGGAGCCCCTCACGCCAAATCACATTTTAACAATGAAGTCGACGATTCTTGCTCCACCTCCTGGGAAATTCGTCAAAGAAGATCTTTATCTTCGTAAGAGATGGCATCGTATTCAATTTTTAGCCAATCTCTTCTGGAGTCGGTGGAAGAAAGAGTATCTCCTGAACCTTCAACCAAGACAGAAGTGGATCAAGGATCGCAGAGATGCAAAGGTTAACGATATCGTCCTTCTGCAAGAAGATGCTACATCTCGTAACCAGTGGATATTGGCAAGGGTCGTTGAAGTGTATCAAGGAAGAGATGGTAGAGTGAGAAAGGTGAAGTTGTGCATCAGTGATTCCAACCTGGATAAGAAGGGAAGGCGTGTCTCCAAACCAATTTATCTGGAGAGGCCTATGCATAAGACAGTGACATTACTAGAAGCTGAGTGAAGACCATCATCTTCATCTTTACTTTACAGTTGTAAATTCATGTAAATTCATGACCAAGCTAGTATTGTGTAAATTTCTGCTTGGTATAATTTCATTTCATGATTTAAAATCATAGATTTTGGTGGGAGTGTAACTGCCTATATGAGCAGTTAAGATCATAATTGGTTTAAAGTTTGTGAAATTGTGTAAAATTGTATAAAACAGAATCTTCTGTTCTTTTAAGAACATTGACAATGTTAATTTCCATGGTTATACTGCTAATTCCCACAGTTACCACGTTACAAAGGTTCCAAAGTTAGCATTAAGGGTTATTCAGAAGCTGAAGAGCGGACAAGTCGCAAAGTGAAACTATAGCTCTCTTTAATACTTATGCAGCCAATGAGGTTTGTGTTCTGTTGGTACATCAATTATGTTTACGTAAAGTTTATTACCTTTTCTAGTATTAAGAATTTATATGTAATACGGTTCTAAATCAAGATGCAAATTCATGTGGTTAAACCAGCAGAGAGTCATTCTTAAGATTAAGAGTTAACAATGTAGAAATTGCTCATTGTATGTTTGTGTGATTTATGTCACAGTTCTTACGGTTGGGTGTAAGGTCATTTACAAGGTTAAGGTACAAACTCAAGAATAAACCTAATCAGTATTGGCAAGAATATTTGTGCTGTCGACTTTAAATCGGAGGGAGCTACACTAGTAGTAGATAAAATTGGTGAATCTGAAATAATGAATTGAATGTGAGTTGTGCTGTATCTTTAAGTCATAGCTCATTAATGTTGTTTTCCATGTTATTTTTTTTTACTTACGCTTTTTTGTACAAATGTATTTATTTGTTTTCATAGTTAGATGAAATTACCACAAAATAAAACCACTTTTGTTTGTTTATTTTTATGATCGTTATTATTCATAATACTCATATCTATGTTTTACTGTTTTAGTGTATTACTGCTGTGTATTTACAGTTTAAATTTCTAGGTTACATTCAGATTTTTTTAACATTAGTTATTTGAATGTTAAACACAGTGTTAAATTTAAATTTAAAAGTTGAAAATATATATGTCCAGAGCCCCGAGGTAGAATGCTTGAGAAAGGAGGAAGTAGGCAAGGTTCTTCACATGGAACAGAAGGAGGTAAAGAATCCTCAAACAAATAATCATGCAGAAACACTTGAGTCACAGGCAGCTCATGAACGTGCTGGGGTTACTCAAGGCAGAAGCAGTCTTGCCTCCCAGCAGAAATACTCTATAGAAAGAAAGCAGGAACATCTTGAAGAGCCAGCAGGAACACTGTGACATGGCAGGACACAGGATTTATCAATCAGATGAACGGATTTTTTTAACAGATTGCATTTAATCACCTTCATATGGTTTGGCTACTGTAACTGCCATTACACCATGTTCTATCCACTGTTGTGATCACTCTCCCCGCTGCATATCCAGCATATAAAGGCTGCACATTCATAATTAGCAGAACCTCTGGAAGCTATATGAATTACCTCTAATTAACGCATCACTGCCCTACAAATTTAGGGCTCAAACAGATTTATACAATGATTGAACACAGGTAGTAACTGTCCTAAGAATCATTCGAAACCAAGCTGATGCTCATAATTGTCTTTTTAAATTTACATGCTGACGCAAGTTAGGGATGCTGGGACAAAATAAGACTATTTGCCCAATTATGCCCAAGTATAATCAAGGAGCTGAGAAATATTATCAAAGAAGAATAAACAAAAAAAGGGATCAACAATTAAATAAAACAGAGTGGATGTCAGGCATGTGACCGCTGTAGCAAAAAATAAGCGCCGTAGCGCAGACAGAATCCAGGAGGCACAGGTAAGAGAGTCGGTATTTAATGATTCACTTGAATCGAAACAGAATGACACAGGGAATCGGACAATGCGTGACTCAAAACAATGCCAGTCTGAAGACAGAATGGAAAACGGAAGAATATAAACAAACCAGACCATGTGATAAAAAGCTTTGTCTGATATGTGTATTCTCTTGTCTCTTCTCCTGTCCTTATTCTATGTCCCTATATCGCCTTAGCTGCCATTTAGAACTTCAGTTTATTTAGCTTAAGTTCAAATTTTCTTCCTAATCCCTACCTAAAATGGATTTTCTCTATGGTGTTTTATTTTTCCAACAGATTATTGTGTGCAGTTCTATTACGCCTAATGCCCCCCTGCCCCTTTTGTCCTGGCTCATCTGTAGCTTTAACATACCTTCAGTCCTTGGAATTGTGTGCAGTGCAAATTCATCTCCTTTTTCTCCTTCCTATTCAATGACACACTTCTTTCAGGTTTATAAGCATAGTTGTGAACACTAATTAATTCCAATTCATTCTTTTTTCGTTTTTGTCTTCTAGTTAGAACCACATTTAACTTTCATTTTTTGTCTATTCATTACCCTACCATTCTCCTAAAGGCATCCTTTTAAAGACTGACTAGATCAGTGATGCCCTCTGGAATTGACTGGAACAGAGGCACCCTATGGAAATCTGATAAGAAAAAGGAGTTTGAGAGAGGACAGGTAGAAGGTCTTAAATGGTTGATGTCCCTGTTAAATTTAGTAATCTTATCTAGTAATAAGAAAATTAACTCCAGATAAGAACTATACAGTTAAGATAATTAGCAGAATTAATATTCAGGAATATTTGGAATAACAGGGCAATAAAAGTACACAATGAAAAAACACTACAAAACCAGACAATGCATGTGTTTGTTTATGTAAATGTAACCTAATTAATGCATTGTGCAGAGGGAACTGGGTTCACTGGTTCAACCGCTTTGGACTGTTTAGATAAACTTTTGCCCTGTGCTATGAGTAAGTTTTAAAATTGTCTTTCAATGTTTTGATCCTCATTGAATTATCAACTATCAGTGAAAACAAAGACACTTTGCCTCTTGTATGCATAACACACACACACTATCACACACATACTCTCACACACACACACACACACACACACACACACACACACACACACACACACACACACACACTGTGAGCTCTGAGCATGGATACAGACTACAGCTGCATAACTTAAACTTTATTGGTGGGTTCATTAAGGTTGAACACTACTATTGTAACTCAATTTGTGATTTTCATGCCAGCATTAACCTCCCCATTGATTGGTGCCATTTGCCACGTTGAAAGTGTATATCAACAGCTAAAGCCCAAAGCCAGCGTGAGCAAGAAACAATATAATGTGTGCTGTTTTCCCACTGAATGCAGCCTAAGGCCACAGTGGGAAAACACACTTTTTATCCAAACACACAGCTATATTGTGAATAAAACTCAATGCTGTGCAGTGTGTCACATAGAACTTGGGTTGGGTTGTAACTTCTTAAGATGATCTTTTGTTTATTTAAAAAACGTCTAGATATAATTTCTGCCCAGCGCGCAAAACGTTCTCCCCTGGATGGACATGGGGAACCCGACTGCGACCCTAATATATAGGATAAAGCGGATGATAATGGATGGATGGACAGATAGATATAATTTTGTAGCCCCTTTATTACTATAAAGCAGTATAGATTAGTCATCTGAACTGATGCACTTAAAAAACAAAAAGATTTTAGCAGGCTTACTCAAACTTAAAGCAATAATATCATTTATTTATGAACTCTTATTTAGTTTTAAGCTAATTGAAGTCAAAATGTAACCCTGCATACTTCTGCAACAGATCAGACAACATACACATACAGGTATCAGCACTTTTTTAAGTTGCAGTTGTTTTTATAATATGCTTATATGTAATACAAGAATTCACGCTATTAATTTGTGTTCAGATTCAATTGAAAAATCTGAGGGTAAAGTAAGAATAAAATTAAGCATGTAAACTATAATGCTCTTACAAATGTATGTAATTTGCAGCATGTACAAATGTATGTCATTTTTAATAGAAAAGTGTAAATTAATGTTTTTTTTTTAAATATAAAAACTTATTGGTCTCCTAAATTTCTGGTGTAACTAATGACTTAAAAAAAATGATAAATTGGATCAAGTCAATAGAAAATAAATGCAACATATAAGTAACCACAGAAACCACAGCATCAACATATAACTTTTAAATTCGATGATTATAAACATAAAAATGTACAATAAGCATGTAATGAGTCTGGCTCAGTGAGAACAGAGGAGATGTTACATTTACATTTACATTTAGTCATTTAGCAGACGCTTTTATCCAAAGCGACTTACAAATGAGAACACCACAAGATGTTGATGCAAAATAACTGTGGTTTTATTAAAACAATGAAACAGCGGCGACCGAGTGGCACGTGACTGAGTAGGTGATCAGCAGCGGGATCACTGGAGCACTCGCACGATTTCACGTGCGTAACTTGACTTACCAGGACTGGCAGCGAACCTGGTATCAAGCAAAAGAGAGCAGAAGACCAACACCAAACACAAAATATAAACACCAGGGAATTTCACTCGGCTAGCGCTCGGTATGACGTGGGACGATCAATACTTTGCACCCGACCAGCGAAACAGGAAGCCTTATAAAGGAAAGTCAGAACCCGGAAACAATGAACCTCACCTGGTGCACGGAGAGCGCGCGCTGATTAGAAGGCGGGGCTAGGGGAACTGCGGTCTCTGACAAAGCACATATCCAATGATTATTAAAAAAGAGAATTTTAATTCTGTTTTCAGGAGATGCTGTTTTCAGGAGAAATAAATATATTTGGCACATGGTGTGAAACAATGATGATCACTCAGCATGCTCTACATATAAAGACTGCACAGCGCTCATTAGTGGAATCTCTACAGGTGCATTAATTACCTCTAATCAAAGTTCATTGCAGTTGGCTCCACCTCTACCCTCAGTATCTCCATACTATTTTTAAATGGTGTGTGCCCAATGAGAGCACATTCACTTCTCAGCGCTGGGGATTCCCGGTTCAAATCCCAATCTGGGTGGAGTTTCCATGCTATCCCCGTGTCCGTGTGGGTTTCCTCCGGGTTCTCCAGTTTCCTCCCACAGTCCAAAAACATGAATCAAGGTCAGTTAAATTCTCCAAATTGCCCCATATAGAGTGTGTTTGTGTGTGTGTATGAGTGAGTGAGTGAGTGTGTGCCCAGCGATAGATTGGCGCCCTGTCCTGGGTGTATTTGCCCAGCGCCCAAGACATTCTCCCCTGGATGGACATGGGGAACCCCCCTGCAACCCTAATAGAGGATTAAGCGGAAGATAATGGATGGATGGATGGATGGATGGCTGCCCAATGAATTATATTCTGTTTTTGAGTCCGAATTTAAAAACTAAATATAAAGGCTATTTTTATTCATTCATTCATTATCTCCCGCTTTATCCTCTATTAGGGTCGCGGTGGGGTTCCCCATGCCCATCCAGGGGAGAACGTCTCGGGCGCTGGGCAGATAGACCCAGGACAGGGCGCCAATCCATCGCCAATCCACTCACTCACACAGACATACTCTATTTGGGGCAATTTTGAGAATTCAGTTGACTTGACCCATGTTTTTGGACAGTGGGAGGAAACCGGAGAACCCGGAGGAAACCCACGCAGACACGGGGAGAACATGGAAACTCCACCCAGATGGGGATTCGAACCGGGAATCCCTAGTGCTGAGAGGCGAACGTGCTAACCACTAAGCCACCGTGCCGCCCGGCTATTTTTATATTTTTAAAAATCTATATAAATAGTGATTTAAATTATTTTTTCCTCGTTTGTCAAAGTTCTCAGAAAAACAACACTAAGAACTAGTCAGAAATAAAAAATGTGAGCTATGTGATTAATTTTAATCTAGTGATTTTAAATAGACCGTGAAGCCAATTGATAAACAAACTCTAGTTCTGAACTCTCTCACATCATGCTTTCTATGGGATATAAAATGGCAGATGAAAACCACATAAAAGCCTGGCCAGTCTGCCATGGAGCCATTTAGAGTAACGGCGGCAGCAGAAAGGCACAGCGGAAACACAGAAAGCTCTTCACGACACTCTTAAAAGTTCACGCCTCTTCCAGTATGCCAGGCCGAACTGATGGCTCTTCCAGTACATGATGACATCCTACACTGGCCCTGTGGTCTCACCCTCCTGAATCTGCTGCACATGCATTCCACCCGGGCCTGAGCCCATCCTGTGGCCTCCCTTAAGTGCATCTGTGTTTGTTAAGTGCACAGGACGTAGTACGCCCAGTTTGGGGTTAATCCAATCTGAGTGGCCTGAGATCTCACACCTGAGAAAGAGGGACATATAAAAACAAAGGGGAGTACCTGCCTCTGTAGTAACTGTACTCATTTAACACACACACACACACACACACACACACACACACACACACACACACACAGAAAGACAAAGTCGTTGATTAAAATTTCATGCCACATCCTTTTTAGACTGACTCTATTGTGTTGGACTCCCATTAGAGTCTCTGCTTTTGGGCGACAATAGGAATGGAAATGGGGCACCATTACTCTTTAATGGAGGGCGAAAGAGCATAGTGCACACTCTACTGGCTTTTTTATAATCCTCATGATCACAGGAAAGTTTCTTGCTCCTGTTCTATTCCATTGGCAATGAGATGAGGACAACTTTTTTTTAGGTGTTACCAGAAATGGTTCATTTATTCTCAGCTTTTTCTGTAGTGGTTTTCTGGATCAAAGGTCAGAAACTGGATAATGGACACTTATATGTCCCATATTTTTGTCAAAAATGCGCAGGACAAGGAAAGAATATAGCATACATGTATCATGTACTGTATATGGTATTTTAAAACAAGGTGGCCCAAACAACTGGGTAAACCTGTAATAACTGCATAGCCAAATACAACCAGTAATAATTATAAAAACAAAAAATATTGTTTCTCTTTAAACATTAACAAGCCAGTCTGTGCTTTCTTTCTTGTTACTTCTCTAAGTGCATTTAGGGAATCTGCTTTTTAAATTGGACAGGTGAATGTGATGCCCTAATGTTTTATTGAAAATTTTAGATTACTGCAAATAATCTGTGTTCACAACTGAAATAAATAAAATAAAACCTATGTGACACTCACAAATGTATGCAGAACCTGTGATATTTTTAAAAAGTGACAAAACAAAGCAAAGCAAAGCAAAAAAAAAAAAATAAAAAAAAAAATAAAAAACTAACAGAATGAGTGTCATTTTAATGAACAAATGATTTTGGTAATCAGAATTTCTTTTATCTAAAATGTCTATAAATGGAATAAATCCATAATTATGTGGAAACAGGAATGTGTAGTCCAACATAGTGTTGTCACAATCTTTCCTTCATAAACTTTCACTGAAATATTAAGTATGTTTATATTAAAACATAACATAAGCACATATGTAGTTGTGTGGAGTTTAGCGGTAACTTTCAGCAAAGCATCCTACATTGCCGATGTAAACATTAAAATATTAGGGTGATGTGTGAAATGGAGAATTTAAAGTGACGTGTCTAATTAAAACAATATAAAAGAGGGCAGCAGTGACCTTTCAGGGCAGAGATTGACGCAGACAGACAGCTACACTCTCTAACCTTCAGAAATGTCAGCATTTATCCTACAGCAGTGAGACGCAGCATATCAGCGCCAGAGCGCAGTGTTTATCATATTGATCTGTTTGTGAGTCAAGACTGCAGGCACATCATCAACTATTAACTGTCTTTTTTTTATCTATGAGTGCAATTCCAGATTTTTTTTATAAAAGAAATAAATCCTTTCTTCATTCCAACACAGAATTCACTTTTATTCTCACAGGATTGGTAGGAAGTTTGTTTAGATACTCACGCAGTTTGACGATACCCCCTGCTGTGCTTCTGCACCTTTTTAGTTTTCCTGAACATATAATTGATTTGTTGATTCTCTGATGCAGAATTATAGAGACAGGCATCTCAACACAAGTCAAAACTTTTTGCACCTATTGATCTAAATATGACTTTATGTATTGTTACTGTGGTTGTTGTATGTGCTGTAGAATACAACAAAGGCTTGTAAAGGCTAAAATGATCAAAATGAAAAAGTAATCATTGGTAGATGAAGAAGCAGGGAAGAAAAGTAAAGAGAAAACAGAAAGACGGTGACTCAAATAGGAGAAAGAAAAGGATAACTGACAAATCAAAGAAAAATTTGAGGAAGCAGGGCATATGGAGATGCGAGATAACTACTAATCAAACTTAAAAATATTAAAACAAAATAGTTTTAGTTTAAGCAATTGCTCTCTACCCCCCTCCCCCTTGACACCCGACACCCTTGCCACTTCCCCACGGGCCGCTTTAGGATGTCCTGCAGACTGACTTTCTTTCATGCTGGACTAGGTGGGGCCAACTTATAGTGGAGAGAGGGTAAGGGATATTAATTTTCCTCCATGTACATGTGTTTACCCACAGGATTCTGAAATTTGCTTTCCACCATATAACCATTTTCAATGCACTTTGGCATGTAATTAAGAAAGGAATCTAAAAGGAATAAAGGAAGTGAATTGAAATCATTATATAAAAAAGGAAGAACTAAAATATTTTAATCATAATTCAGAGATGAAGTAAAATTATGGCTAGACAGAAGGAGGAAATAATACAGAGAGTAAGAAATAAATAAGTGAAAGAAGGGGAAAAGTAATGAAAAAAAGATTGTGATGGTAATGATATTTTTTTGTGTGTGAAAAAGCAAAGAAGCTAAAAAAATGTGTTAGATGATTTGATAGAGAAAGATAAAGACAGGCTTCCGAGGTTTCCAAGTCTACTTTGAATATTTTCATACAACTGTAATTATATTGTGTTGTTATGTTTTTGAGAAACATGTCAAAAATAGGAAAGATTAAAGCCTTTGTGTGTTTCTGCATTTGTGCTGGTGTTTTTCATGATGGTCCCAGTGGACCGCTGTCCTGGTCCTTCTCTGTACTTGGCATGATTAGAAGTGGCTGCAGCTTTTCATTTTACCTCAACTTCTAATTTCATCTGAGATGCGAGGAAATGTTCAAACTATTCCTGCTTTTATGTCAAAAAACTTCAAAGCACCTATCTGTTCCTTGCCAATCAGTGGTGGCAGATGCTGCATCCTCAGAGATGTTGAAGGTAGTTCAGAAATTATACTCCTACATGAACAAACCCTTCCCCCAAAGGTTAAACAGAAACATAAAATTAATAAGTAATTTTAGATGCTTATCTTCCTTTTGGGCACATCCTACAACAAAACAATCAGTTTGTCACTTAGAGCAGTGGCTTAGTGGTTTAGCACGTTCGTTCTCAGCACTAGGGATTCCCAGTTCGAATCCCCATCTGGGTGGAGTTTCCATGTTCTCCCCGGGACCGCGTGTTCTCCCCGTCCCCGTCCGGTTTCCTCCCACAGTGCAAAAACATGGATCAAGTCAATTGAGTTGTCCAAATTGCCCCATATAGAGTGTGTGTGCGTGAGTGTGTGTGTGAGTGAGTGTGTGCACAGCGATAGATTGGCGCCCTGTCCTGGGAGTATCTGCCCAGCGCCCGAAACGTTCTCCCCTGGATGGGCATGGGGAACCCCCCCGCGACCCTAATATAGGATAAAGCGGAAGATAATGAATGAATGAATGAATGACTATATATATATATATGACTATATATATATGACTATATATATATATGACTATATATATATATATATATATATATATATATAAAAAATGGCGGTGCAGCGCGTTGCGGTGTAGTATCACAGAGCCAGGCGACCAGGTAAGCAAACACAAAAGCTTTAATGGCTGAACAGCGGGGACGCCGCTTGGAGTAGCCGAGAGCAAAAAACAAATACAATGGTGCAGCGGGAATGCCGCTGAGGACACGATAACACGTGACACGCACCAAATAACACTGAGATCATGCAAACAGTGGAAAAGCCGCTGAATGCAGAGAGATATATAGAAAATAATAAACACCACACGAACACCCGACGTGACGCATGAGACGAAGAACAATCTACGGATCAATCTAATGCTGACCTACTGACTGCTCAGCCGGAATCCCTCAAATGCAGTCAGTAGGTCGCACGTGATCAGGTAGGACCCAATCTCTGCTCAAGGGGGTGGGTCCTACCTACGGAAGCCTAGAACGGCCAAAACCCGAACCACGGGAGGCAGGTAGGAGGGGCCCAACCCTCCCAACCTGACAAAATATATATATATATATATATAAATATATATATATATATATATATATATATATATATATATATATATATATATAAATATATGGGTGGCACGGTGGCTTAGTGGTTAGCACGTTCGCCTCTCAGCGCTAGGGATTCCCAGTTCGAATCCCCATCTGCGTGGAGTTTCCATGTTCTTCCTGTGTCCGCGTGGGTTTCCTCCGGGTTCTCCAGTTTCCTCCCACTGTCCAAAAACATGGATCAAGTCAATTGAGTTCTCCAAATTGCCCCATGTAGAGTATGTTTGTGTGAGTGAGTGTGTGCCCAGCGATAGGTTGGCGCCCTGTCCTGGGTGTGTCTGCCTGGCGCCCGAGACTTTCTCCCCTGGATGGGCATGTGGAACCCCACCGCGACCCTAATAGAGGATAAAGCGGAAGATAATGAATGAATGAATATATATTTATATAGCATCATGCACACAGCCAAATAACACTGAAGCAAACACAGAAGCAAACTGAGATCATGGTCTAATAAAATTTAATAAAATGAACCAGATCATATGTTTTGGAGTATTTTGGAAAACATTATTCAGAATTATCTGTATGTAAAATTATTTTGACTGTTAGACAAACGTATCATTTAGTAAATGCTGGTGTTTGTCGTGATGGTTCCACTGTAATGTTATCCTTGTCTCTTTTTATCTGGTATAATTTTATCTGAGGAGAGGTGATGATTTATTCTTGCTATTCCTGCTTTATTCTCAAAGCTGTCAAAGCACCTCAGTGCCAATCAGTGGTGGCAGTTGTTGCATCTTCTTAGGGTAGTTCATAAAATATATTCCAGACTTAATGTGGAGAGTAAATGCCGAACTCTCCCTTAAATGTGAGAAACATGTAGTTCATTTTTTAGATGCTTATGCTTTTGCTTCTCTTGCTATCATTTTGCTTCAATTTCTGAAGTATAAAAAATAAATGAAAGCCTCTAAGTCTCTATAGATTTATAGGTTAGTTTGCATGGCAAATGTTTATGTTTATAATAGTAGAGACCACAGTGGAGTTGTTTTGCAATAATGCACAGCACCACACCAAATAAATAGAAAAAAAAGAAATAAAAACATAGCAAAAGGACCTAAAAACAACTGTCAAGATCAGCTGCTGGTTAAGCTAGTTCTTGTTCAGTATAAAAACTTGTGTTGTTCTTTCACTTGTAAGCCACTTTGAATAAAAGTGTGTGCTAAATGACTAAACGTGTAACGGGTGCCTAGGGCACCCGTCCCTCGGCCGTTGTGTGTGGGTGTTTTTGGTTTCTGTGTTTATGTTCCTGTGTTGTTAATTAGCTGTCTCGTGTTAGTAATTTGAGTTAATTAGCTTCGCGGGTTCGTTGGGTGGTTGGGTGCACGTGGTGTGTTAGGTTAGGGTATTTAGTTCCGGGGTTTTAGGTCTTTCGTGCGCGTCTTTGTGTGTTTGTCACCTTGTCCTCTATGTACCTGTTTGTGTGGTGTTTTTGCACCAGTAATAAAATATTCCTGTTCTTTGTTCTACCTGCGTGCCTGGCTCCCTTCTGCGCGTTAGAGCGCCGCGGCTCTGCGCTATATTTGCGCAGCCGCATCTAAGTCCCAGGTGGGCATCGTGACAGAAAAGACGCGCCAATCGTTTTGGGAGTCCAGAGCCCAGGTAGGCTATTTTTAAATTTTTCTTTGGGGGGGCCGTATAGCCTCGTACTCGCGGCGCACTCCGCCGTTTCCGCGAGTGCGTTGTTATGCGGAGCCCGCCCTCCCGGAGCCGGGGGAACGGCTCAAACAGCGTGATGGCGGAGTGGAGCGACTCCGATGAGGAATGGTTGTGGAGGGTTGGGTTTGAGGCGCTCTGCGCAGAGGAAAATCTGGACATTGTCCAGATTTCCGATGACGAGACGGGCGAACCTTACCTGTATGGGCACATTCTGCCCGTACACACCCTCCGCAACACTGAGGAGTTCTGGACGGAGGGTCCAGTCCGGTTTGTTAAACCCCCGGTGGCGAGACACAGACGCAGAGCGCGGCGACGGCGTGGGCTGAAGCCACAGCGGGCGCACAGCGCAGCCGCGGAGCGCGAAGCGTGGACTACGGGGCAGTCACGTGACGCGACCGCGCCGGTCCGTGCCGCGTCTGGGTCGCGCTGCGAGGGGGCGGTACCGGAGCCGCCGCCAGAGTGCGCTAATGTTTTGTGTCCCCCTTCCTCCTATGTGTTGTGTCCCCCGTCCTCCTATGTGTCGTCTGACCAGTCTGTCGTCCCCATGTCCGACATGTTTGTCTCTTTGTGTTTGGGCGTTGCGGTGGGGGTCTACATGTTTTGTGTTCAGGATGGAGAGCCGGAGGTGCCCGCCGAGGTCCGCCCAGCGTGCGTGCCCGCCGAGGTCCGCGCAGCTTGCGTGCCCGCCGAGGTCCGCCCAGCGTGCGTGCCCGCCGAGGTCCGCGCAGCTTGCGTGCCCGCCGAGGTCCGCCCAGCCTGCGTGCCCGCCGAGGTCCGCCCAGCCTGCGTGCCCGCCGAGGTCCGCGCAGCCTGCGTGCCCGCCGAGGTCCAGCCAGCGCGCGCGCCCATCCCGCGGCCCAGGGGCGTCACGCCGCCCATCCCGCGGCCCAGGGGCGTCACGCCGCCCATCCCGCGGCCCAGGGGCGTCACGCCGCCCATCCCGCGGCCCAGGGGCGTCACGCCGCCCATCCCGAAGCCCAGGGGGCGTCACGCCGCCCAGCCCGAGGTCCAGGGGCCGCACGCCGCCCAGCCCGAGGTCCAGGGGCCGCACGCCGCCCAGCCCGAGGTCCAGGGGCCGCACGCCGCCCAGCCCGAGCAGCAGGGGCCGCACGCCGCCCAGCCCGAGCAGCAGGGGCCGCACGCCGCCCAGCCCGAGCAGCAGGGGCCGCACACCACCGCCCAGCCCGAGGTCCAGGGGCCGCACGCCGCCCAGCCCGAGCAGCAGGGGCCGCACGCCGCACGCCCCGCCGCCAGGGGGCGTCCGCCTCGCCAAGCCGCCACGGGGCGCCCGCCTCGCCCCGTCGCCAGGGGGCGTCCGCCTCGCCACGCTGCACGCCCCGCCGCCAGGGGCCGCCCGCCTCGCCACGCCGCCAGGGGGCGTCCGCCTCGCCACGCCGCCAGGGGGCGTCCGCCTCACCACGCCGCCAGGGGGCGTCCTCCGGACCACGCCGCCCGTGGGCGTCCACCTGACCCTGCAGCAAGAGGGCGTGGCCCAGTCCTGATCCGCTACGGGCGGCCACCTGACCTCGCAGCCGGAGGCCGTCCGCAGCTCCGCGTCCGTGGAAGGCGTCTTCCACACCGCGCCCGCAGAGGGCGTCCACCCCGACACAGGACCCATGGACGTGTCACACGCCTCCCCCGCAGAGGGCGTCCACCGGAGGGCGCCTATCGAGCCCGACTTAGGAGGGGCGGACGACCCCTCCCACCCCCCCAGGACTGTTTTTTTGGGGTGTCTTGGTCGCGTCCCCGCGTTACGCGACCGTAAGGGCGGGGGTAGTGTAACGGGTGCCTAGGGCACCCGTCCCTCGGCCGTTGTGTGTGGGTGTTTTTGGTTTCTGTGTTTATGTTCCTGTGTTGTTAATTAGCTGTCTCGTGTTAGTAATTTGAGTTAATTAGCTTCGCGGGTTCGTTGGGTGGTTGGGTGCACGTGGTGTGTTAGGTTAGGGTATTTAGTTCCGGGGTTTTAGGTCTTTCGTGCGCGTCTTTGTGTGTTTGTCACCTTGTCCTCTATGTACCTGTTTGTGTGGTGTTTTTGCACCAGTAATAAAATATTCCTGTTCTTTGTTCTACCTGCGTGCCTGGCTCCCTTCTGCGCGTTAGAGCGCCGCGGCTCTGCGCTATATTTGCGCAGCCGCATCTAAGTCCCAGGTGGGCATCGTGACAAAACGTAAATGTTAAGCACAGTGGTGGATATGTAATTAATGTTTTGGAACCACATTTATTGTGCAATTATTGACTTTGCCATGAAAATCATTGTGTACCAAATGATTTTAAAGTCCAATGTATAAAGTCCAATCTATTCATCAACTAAAACTTGTCTGAAACTCGGTCATGTTGTTGGACAATATTATATAAAAATATATTAGGGCGGCACGGTAATGACAGGTGGCTTAGTGGTTAGCACGTTCGCCTCTCAGCACTAGGGATTCCCGGTTCGAATACCCATCTGGGTGGAGTTTCCATGTTCTCCCCGTGTCTGCGTGGGTTTCCTCCGGGTCCTCCTCCCACAGTCCAAAAACATGGATCAAGTCAATTGAATTCTCCAAATTGCCCCATATAGAGTGTGTATGTGTGTCTGTGTGAGTGAGTGTGTGCCCAGCGATAGATTGGCGCCCTGCCGCGACCCTAATATAGGATAAAGAGGAAGATGATGGATGGATGGATATTAGAAAAAGAAGACCACTAAATCTACTAAAAGGCAAAAATCAAATAATAAAGGAATTAAGGTTTTGCAATGGCAAAGTTTTTGTAAGTTTATTTTACCATTTACATCTACCATTTACCATTTTATTGCAGGAGGAAAAACAGGGAGCTACTGTTTCTTTATTCCTGAACCTTAATCTCAGCTGTTTTTCAATTAATACTGAGATGTTATTTAGTGTGTGAATGCTGTTGCTAAATGCTTTACAATGGAGTGTAGAAAAAAATCTAATTAGATGTATTATAAAATGAAGCTCATAAAAAAAAGTACAGGTATAGTATGTTTAAATACGAATACTTCGATATTTTACAACAGGGGTCACCAACCTTTTTCACACTGAGAAATACTTCTTGATTACTGATTATTGCAAGGGCTGCCAGTATGATACACAATTCTAATGTAAAAGAATGCTTAATTTACTTATAATTATATGTTATTAATAATTAATTCTGTTCATCATTGTTCATAATAGGCTTAGTTGTTAGCACGTTCACCTCTCAGCACTAGGGAATCCCCATCTGGGTGGAGTTTCCACGTTCTCCCCGTGTCTGCGCCGGTTTCCTCCCACAGTCCAAAAACATGGATCAAGTCAATTGATTTGTCCAAATTGCCCCATATAGAGTGTGTGTGCGTGAGTGTCTGTGTGAGTGAGTGTGTGCACAGCGATAGATTGGCGCCCTATCCTGGGTGTATCTGCCCAGTGCCCGAAACGTTCTCCCCTGGATGGGCATGGGGAACCCCACTGCGACCCTAATATAGGATAAAGCGGAAGATAATGAATGAATGAATTGTTTATAATAATTAAACAATAATTTAATAAGGAAGGAAACTGATGAGGCAGCACGGTGGCTTAGTGGTTAGCAGGTTTGCCTCTCAGCGCTAGGAATTCCCGGTTCAAATCCCAATCTGAGTGGAGTTTTGATGTTCTCCCCGTGTCCGTGTGGGTTTCCTCCCACAGTCCAAAAACATGGATCAAGGTCAATTGAATTCTCTATAATTGCCCCATATAGAGTGTATTTGTGTATGTGTCTGTGTGAGTGAGTGTGTGCCCAGCGCCCTGCGCCTGTGCCCAGCGCCCCTCACCTACAGTTTAAAAACCTCACCCTCTGTAAAGGCCTTTTTTTTCTTAATCAGGAAACGTGTAGCTCTAAATGAGGCTTCAGTCACTTTTTCTGACTTTTTTACAGGTCTCGTAAAAAAGACTGCTGTTTGCACAAACCTGCCTTTAACTCGCGGGCTTTTTCTGCTCATAGTTCACTGCCCAGTGGAAAGTTAGCATGATAACTTTGCCGATGCTACTGTTAATCCGCAAATGAGACACACACAGGAATCTCTTTCACAGTGGTAAAAAAGAACTCTTCCTCCCATTCACTGTGAAAATTATATGTTTTCTTCCTTTTTTCTGCCATATTTTTGGCCGTAATTTATCTCCTCACCTTTACTGCATGTGCTAATTTAGCTCTAATTTCTGCAGCTCACAAGTAAGTGTCGCTATGGTGAGCTAATTTTTGAACAGGCTCAGCTCATAATAAAATACAAATACATTTTAATGTTTTTACTTTACACATTACTAATTTTGACCTCTCACCTCTAACTTTGCTTTATGCTTTGACCTTAGCAAATTTTAACCATGCATCATTAATTTCTTTGTCTCATGTAGGAAAATAGTTCAGTAAATTGAAGTGGACTGACAATGCAAAAATAATAAATATATATGATATGTCTACATGCAGCTGTGTTTAAGAGTACATTTACAGTATACATGAACTTACATACACTTTAAATTAAATTTTTTAAAAACTTTTATTTCAGTTCATTTTTGGAACTAAACACAATTTAATTTGTTCAAATGATTAGGTCAAATGATCTGTTCAAGACTATAAAGGTTACTTAAAAAAATCAAGATTTACTAAAGATTTGTTAATTAATATTGTGACTTTGTTTAATTTATGTTGTCAATAAAGCCACTACACTGACGGGAACAAGTCCTAGATCATAATTATAATACAGCTATTCTTCTTTCCTTACAGATAATGACTAGTTAATCATTCATTCATTCATTCATTATCTC